>JASANH010000030.1:0-197704 GCA_030248295.1 Mesodorylaimus sp. YZB2_4 | reverse complement strand
ACCACGGGAGCTGATCGGGATATTATCGCCTTCTTTGCTCATTTGCGCGCCTCTCGTTTCCGCAAGGAGTCGTAATGTTCTCTGCAGTTCACACAAGCAGTTTCATACCTAAATTTCATTGAGCATTGTATTTCACGCGATTCAACTGAGCATTTGGGGGGCATTTGACTTATGATTACTCATGTGCAGCGTCTAGGCTATTTTTGCGGATTGGGTGAATTTTAGGATAGGAGCGTATGGGGTAGATCGCACACTCTAGAACTGGATATTTCCACTCATCACGATCATTTGCCGAGAACCCAGATTCACTTATGACATTGCTTCTTTTTCCCTGCTGACAATATTACGTTAACTATGATGTTTGGCACAAAATATATGACAAAGCCCTCGCTGGTCGTCGTAGGTTGGAGCTTCGAGGACTAGCGAGCGCTGATGCTTCGAGAAAATACATACTGCAGAATCTGTTTCCGTCTTTTGTTCAACCTAGCATAGACACAGCTAACAGCAGTTTTTCTACAATTTCACCCCCACTTTGCTAACCTCAATCAAAGTCTTGACCCATTTAAAAGGTCGATTCTGTGAACACACACACCGTTCCGCCCGCATATTTCAAATCTGTACCCTGCTGGCAGACACGCGTCAACGCCGGCGGCAGCGTCTGTTTGTAACCGCAAAGAAACCGTGTGCGCGGCAGCTATACAAGTCGCGCGGGTATATAGGTATATCTGCGTGGTACTCGAGTCCAACCTAAACCTTGGCTTTTTGAAAAGCTCCGTGATATATTTTTGTCTTTCTTGGGCTCAGACTCCTAAGCCTAATAGTTAATGTAAAAGATGTAGCAATGATTTGTTCTTCAGTTGTATTACATACTTCGATGATGCAAACTCCTGTAGACACAGAAAAAGTGACTCGTAGGCCTTTTATACTAGCTTATTTACAGGGAAGTCATTTCCCAGGGTGAGTCATGAAGCGAGCACTGTGCTAATGATCCCCAAGTAATTGCACATACTAATAGGACACAGACAGTAAATTAGTGTAACTAGGTCAAAATAGGTTTATTTTTTAATGGATATCGCATTTCCGCTATGCTTCAGGCGTCTGACAATGAATTAATCAAGCGATCATTTCGTTTGGCTCTGAGCTAGCAAATTATGGGACTGGTTATGAAACGCTGACTACGTCTATTGTGATAGCTGTAGGATGGAAAAAAATGATAGCCTTGGACGCCAGAGTCAGTTGGCCACATTTCCCATTTGGCTGTAGTTTTCTGCTTCAGCACATCATGCAGTTGGTGTTGTGCTTGCTGGCAATTATTAGTTGTGTTCAGAAAAGTAATTATAGTTTTCCTGACCATGTTTTTGCTTTTCTAGGCCAGTGTGTGCGATCAAATACCTGAACGAAAAAAACGATTGAGAATATGATTTGCCCATCTTTTCCTCCATCTGACTATTCTCCTTATGAAGCACTGCACTGAATAATAAGACGTTTTGCTTACACGCTAGACTGAATCTGAAGCCACACGATTCACCCCCCCCCCCTTCACCGCCTGGGGGCTATAACTTGCTTGAATTTGACACATTTAGCAAAAAAACTGGTCTTTCTTGAACAAGCTTCTTAATTTGCAAAGCACGTCCAATCTCAATTTTGAATTTTCATCAAAGATGACCAGTTTATACGCAGGGATTAGGAAAGATAAAATAAACTACGAAGACTTCATGGAAAAACTTGAGGAGCCCACTAGTACCATGCACTACAGTACTGATATGACCCTTGTATTTTTTAGAAGTTGTTTTCCACGACTGAAAAGATAGCTGGCGGAGTGTACTGTATGACGCGTGGAAAACTGCGAGCCCTGAAAACGTCCGAGGCGGCGGGTTCGTTGCCACTTTTGCCAACGAGTCGATATTTGTGGTTAGCCGTCGCCTGTTCCCTCATGGCTTTTCAGACCCTTGTAACCCTGCGAGCAGAGGGGGCATCGAGTCTTCATCGAATCTCCATACCAAGACTTGGACCCACACGCCCTACGATCGTAGACCAGTTCGGAGAGAAGATCTTCTCCCTGGGCGATTCCTTGTTTATGCTGACCTGCGGCACAAACAACAGGTGCGTCACCTTCCACAAATTGTTCGTTGAACTCAGCGTTGATGTACATCCCGATGCCTATCCCGATATCCCCCTACCAGAGGGCACAGTCGAGGAATTGACCGTCAGCGTGTTTGATCAACCTAGCGCAAGAGCTTATATGGCCTCGTCAGTGGCCTCCTTGCATGGACCAGGGGATCGGAGATCATTTTCGCGCGTTTGGATGTCAATTTTTAAAGAAACGGACGTGCCAATCAAGGCCAGCATCAGTTGCATAGCTCACATACATAGCCGAGAACCCGCATCCGTCGTCTTCACTGCCCTCCATATGACTGAATTCGGAGATCGTCTGATCGCCTTCATCGACTATTTCAATGTTGACGGTGGCTTCGCCGAGACCAATTTCGTTTACACGATAGACCCAAAGGCGAACCAAACGAGCAATCACACACTGGAAATGGATCCGCCGCGCTTTGAATTTAGTGAAGAACGCTCATTCCAAACTGGCGACACTGCCATCCTCCTTGGAGGCACTAGAATGGTAGGGCTGGGCAAAGTAGAGCAAGCTAGAGAGATTTGGAGCTTGGATTTGAGGAGATTCAGATAAAGTGCCGCCGACGCTAAACTTCCCGCAGCAACTGGCAATGTGAAGTTCGTGTAGAGACAAGTAGAAGAGGAACAATCGCTGTAGGAGGGCGTTGAAGGAGGGCGTCAGTGTGGGTGGACTGTTTGTGGCGAGTAGAGTAAATGAGGGCTGATGATCTGTGCCACTTTCCAAAAACTATCAACCCAATCTTGAAAAACTGCCTTGAGGATAGGACAGCGCGAAATCTTTTGTTGTTAGCAACGTTTAAAGCCCGCACAACCCATATCAAAAGTTTTCAGCTTAAATTGGTGGCTTCTTAGAATCACGTAGTATAGAAGCACTAACCGTTGGGATCTATGATTTGCATGGTAATAAAAGTCTGCTTTTTGAACGTTTCACGTATCGAATAGAATGTTGCGTGCTTCTAGTTACAGTTTAAGGTGATGCTCCACACAGCTCATGGCAATGGTGATAAGTACAGTACTTGTATATGCAAAGCATCTATTACTGTGTAACAGCGCTACTAAAGCGACGATTTCCGAGTTCTACTCACCATTTACTTATAAGGCATCCGACACCAAACTCCAACATACCATTGCTCATATAGCGACCTCATTTGCATCACGATTCGAAACCAAATGTCGCGGCACATATAAGATATAAATTCGGTATGCCATTTTCTAGCCCATACACTCATTGAAGACATTTCGTAACCAGACAGTACGAATGTAAAATACAATGCAAAATCCTAGGAGATTAAATGCTGAACGAAGATTACCAGACCTGAGTGATGAGACCTATTTTGCCACCGATTATAAATAGCATGCCCAAAATGCCAGACAAAATTACTCATAACACTTCATAATACCTGACAATGAACTGTTGCGATTTCGACGCAGATCATCATCACGTTACAAGTGTGACAAACAGTAGTTTGGTATCATTTTCTCCCAAGAGGCATTCGAAATCTGCGACATTTTAAACGTGAGCCATCATTTGGTACAGTGAACCTTCGTGCAGTGAGTATACAGGATCATCCATATGCACACTTACTGAAGTACTGAAGTCATACAGAAGTACTACAAACATACTGAAGTCTGAAGGGGTCTTTAGCAGCGGATAGTTATGCAAGAACCTTGGAGCATATCAGGGAAGGGAATGTTACTATTTAACTCGGTTTATAAACATCGAAGTACGAATATGCGCATAACAGTATGGGCCTAGTACATACTTTATTTCCCGTTACAACCTGCGTACAAGGAACGGGTATACCCGTAAGCTCCTTTTGCAGTACAGTAGCGCACAGCGGCCGCGGTGGTGCAGCGGTTCGGCATTTGTCTCTCGCTTGGGAGCGAGTGGCTTGACTCGTCTTGGGTTCGAACCCCGGTGACGAAAGTCTGTTTGCGAACCATAAACCTTCGGTGCAGCCAGCCCTGCATCGAGGGCTTACCGTCACCCTTAGCCTTGCTCGCCAGTTTTTCACATCCGTTCAATATATCAATAGTTTCGATGAAGATACTATTTCTCAAAAATTCCTTTTTTGCCTCTTTTTTCAATGGTTAGAGAAGGTTTATTTTCAACAAATACAGTATATGCCTTCACTCGTTCCTTCTGATTATTTTATAAAAATAAGTATGAACTCCTCACAATCGGCCTTTTAAATTCTAATTATACGACGAGGTGAAAAAATTTTAAAAGTCAAGGCAGTTTATCAATAATCACAGCATCGATGTTCAATAGTTTCTTGATGACTTGGATAAATTTTTCAATATCGACTACACTAAATCCTTTGTCCAATCCCTCGTCTTCGACATGAACAATAACATTATGATATTTGCGACAAATTCGACGTTGTATATCGCACGCCCACCAAACTGGGCTCAGGGCAATGCCCCAACCTTTCGTCTTGAGCCATTCGAATCTTTGTTTGTGGTAATAAACTGCTTTAATTTTATTGATTGGAATAGTTTTGGATGTGGCAATTGGAAAATAATATGTTTTTATTATTAAAAACCCACCTTTTTCAAGTCTACAAAATTTATCTTTGTAAAGAGCCATCTGTTTTATTTGCCAAATGGTAAGCAAGCCAAAATTTGTATCAGCGGTTTTCGTCGAACATCAGTAACTTTTGGCTGTTGGTTGGAAGTTTTATCAGAAGATTTTACGTAGTTGCGTCAAAAGTCAAGGCCATTGGCAGTGATCAACAGGCGAAAAGGTTAATCGGGTTAGTAGCACAAGATGCGATGGCGAACCGTTTGATACTCGATCCTATCTCCAATGTTTGCTCGTGACAGCCACGCAACAAAAATTGATGACTCGTCGTCGTACCCCAAAAGACGCCCCGAAAGCAAACAAGCGTTGACGCGTGTTGCAGAATGATAAAACCGAAAATATGGGTGAAATGAGTTCACTTGACGTTGCACATACAGGCAGCCAAATAATGCCAACAAGGGCAATAATGTACTGTACCCTAATCCAGTATACAGGGCACTGGACCGCCACCTGACCGACGGCAAGTACTTGTTAAGCAATTGGCCGTTTTTGACGACCGCGCGCGTGGAAAAGGCTAACGTGAGCCTAGGTAGGCCCCCTTGAAGCCAGGTCCAACGGAGTTCACCCAAAACCCGACCGAAACCAATTTTTGAAAAGCCAAACTTAATCCAATCCATTCGCTTGTAAACCCTAACACAACCCATAAAAACCCGTACTTCTCAAAAAAATTGACTACATTAAAACCAAAAACTATACTTGTTTACTGGAGTATATTATCTGTATGACACACATTTTGAGAAGATTCTATGATTCTTACTAAATGACCTCTGGGAAAGTAATCTTAGCATAGTGGCTTCACTCGACTTCTCTCCTATGAGAGAGAGGTTAGGAGGATAGTGGAAGAATCTGCCTTGGCCTCCCACGGTCACCAGGTAGAATATTTTGACAGCGCAAAAAACCCTAAAAATTGACCTACAGTACGATGAATACATTTTTGAGCAGCTAAGTGAGTAGTCCCCAACTCGCATCTTTCATCTACAGATTACAACACTTTGCTTTTTCTAAAAACTTGTGAGTTTATGAACCCAGATCGCTTATAGTTCCTGTAAGTCCCGTAACATTCGGAAATGTCGATGGCCTATTTTGGTGAAGCATGAGTCACTGTGGACTTGTAACATGGCGGAACCTGGTCCAGATGTCCAGGCCGACATTGGGTCCCAAAACCCAGCCCATTTTTTGGGTTTTTGGGCTGGGTTGGGTCGGGTTGTCAGACAGGGTGGTTTTGGGTTGTGGAGGTTGACCTTTTTTCTAACCCAGCCCAAAAAACCCATTTTCCTACTTTGGTCAGCATAACCAAAGTGGGCGGCCCCACAGCGTACTGAAGCCACTGCGATGGTTTCGTTGGTTTGGAATCGACAGACCCTGGTGCTTCAAATAACGCACCCACTGCCCCCAGCTAGTTCAACTCGACACGTCAGTCTGACTGTGACGAAACTGAGAAATCGTCAGTCAGCAGATGACATCGAGCTGATCTGATCTCTTGTCGACTTGCAGTCGGAGATCAGCTCATTCAGGTCCTAATTTTGAAAGTTCGAAAGGTTTTTCGGTCTGCGAAATCCATGAAGAAGCTTCTTGTTTTTTGGCGGGGCATTGGCTTAAGTTTTTGGCTGGGTTTAAGAATGTGATTTCTGGCCTTGAAACAGGTATTCCTGCGAAATTTTTTTCATAGACTACGAGAAATTGTCTGCGAGGGGCATTTTGCAAAAATTTTGCCTCCAGCTGGGCGGGGCACATCCTTCGCCCCGCGCCTCACCTCTTGCGCGCTTCGCGTCCTCGGATTGCGCCTTCGGTGCTCATCCTTGAGCTCTAAATTACAGCATATTTATGCAATTCTTTGTCGCCCCCAACGAGCCCGACCCTGGGTAGGCGAGCGCACAGACGTGAGCCACCGCGGCTTGGCGGGCGGGTGAATATGATGACGGGAGACCAGCATCTCCTTGTTCGAGGAACAAGGATTGAAAAATTTGAGTGCCCCAATGAACATGTATCCTCAGCTGGGGTCGGCTGGAGCTGCGGTCATGTTGTTTGAAAATTGTAGCTCGAAAAGGGATGGTTGCTGAGATATGAGCAGGATACTTCTCAGGTCTTTGGCTGTGTTTGAAGAAGGTCAAAAATCGAATTTGGGGGTGCAATCAGACTAGCCCGCGCCGGACCTGCTAGGTAAGTTGTTTCTGATACTGTATCTATGGAGATCCTTTTGAAGGTACAGCAAATGAAGATGCGATCGGGCACGACTCAATCAACTGCTCGGAAATGTATTCATCGTAAGGTTAACTTTCAGAGTAATGTGCTACGACATGCCCTTGTGAGGCCGGGGGGGGGGAACTCTTCCACTATCCTCGCAACTTCTCTCTCAGAGAACATTCGAGTAAAGCCAGCATGCCAAGATTGCTTTCCCTCACCGCCAGGTCGCTTGGTAGAGAATGATGGCATTTTAAAAAATGTGCGTCATACCGATAATATATGTACATGCTTCACTGGACAAAAGTGGTTTTTGGGTTTTAGTCAATTTTTCAAAAAATTTGGGCTTTTTGGGTTGGGGTTGACTTTTTAAAATGGGTTTTGGGTTGGGTTCGATTTAAAAATTTTTGGGTTGGCTTTAGGTCGAACTGTGAACCCATTTTCGGACCTGGCCAGATGTAGGTCGTAGATATTCCACGCCTAGAAGGCCAGCTCGACATCATTTGGTGTCAGACGAATGCATGTAGAATGCTTTCTGAAGGCATAAGCAAGGGAAGTCACAAGGGCATATTTACTAGGAATGTATTCAAGGAGTGCGTTTGAAAGGGAACATTATATTAGACTTTCCAGTGCTTCCCAGTGGCTGCGAGACGACAAGGGGTCAGTTCAGAGCTACGGTTGGTAAAAACACTTGAGTGGAATACGTATGCGTGTGCTTCTTCTTATACGCAAAGTCTCTCGAATGCGTATGCGTATTGCGTACTCCAGAAAGTATGCATACAAGTTTGCGTTAGAAAAAAATGCGCAATAATTTGTTCTTTAGCTCAAGCTGCTTATATTGGCGTACGCATTGCATGTATTGCGTACAAGCGAGTTTGCGTATGCGTTCTTTGTACACAACCAACTGTATCAGAGCTCGATATCATCTAATTGACAGACGATTTCTCACTTCAGTCACAGTTAGAGACAGGATCAGGTCGGGCTGAAATCAAGTTGGGTCAACTCGACCTGACCCGAATTTTTTACAAGCAGCAGAAGTTTCGTCAGATAGAAAATTCGCAAAATTTCTGCCAACATATGGTGACTTTCACGTAGATGTGACTGTGACTGTGTGAAAATATTTTGATGGAACCTTATTTTACGCATCCGAGTTTTCATCTTTCGTTATTCCCTAGTAATCCTTCCAAAACAGCATTCCTTCGTATTTCCCGCAATAGTGGCCAAATAATAAAAAACTCAGTGTATCTTTAAGCGAGCTGGGTCGTTACGCTAGTCTTTAGCACGACTTGACCAATCCAAATAATAGAGGCTGCTTGCATAATTTTTTGAAGTAGACCACAGTGGTGCAGCGGTTCGGCTCGTCTCTCTGTATTGCTTGGGAGCGAAAGGCTGGTTCGTCCCGGGTTCGATCCCCGGTGATGGAGGTCGGTTTGCGAACAATAAAATCTCGCTGAGCTTGCACGCCAGGCCGTGGGGAACTCACCCGGTAACCTAGAGGTGCTCCTAGTGGAGACACGCAGAGGGACGCTGCAGTGCTGGGTGTGCTGGTCCCCGCACAACCTTGCTTAGAAGGTTTGGCTGCTGGTTGGCTAGAGGCGAATCGGGCTTTGGCCCTACAAAAATTTCAAAAGAGTATAGTATCATATTTATTACTGACAGATATAGTTGCACAGCTTTTTATTATATTTATGGAGTGAAAGCAAAGCACATACCTACATGTGCAAACATAGAATCCCATATGGCTCCCTTATTCCCGCTGAGCGACAAAAGAAAGCTTCACTTTATAGTATGGCCTCCACACGGCATCAATCATTCAACACTGTCGATGATAAATTATGTCATAATTCATTCGGACAAATATTTCACAGCATTATTATGTTCGACCCACAAATTATCATACAATAATGCGCTTTTGAGTAGGAACAAAATATACACATGTGTTACCGAGCCTGGCAAGCGAAGGAGGGAATGTGGCCAATAAAACTTGGCGGAACAAAAGCTCTGATTGCAGCAAGGCAAGTCTTGAGCGCGACTGTACCTGCGGCTGAAACATGGAAACCCGAGGGGTTGACGTTAGCCAGCCAGTAAAGATTATACTCTGCCCCACTCGCCATGGCCAACCAGACGCCGGGTTACACATAACAATTCCAGGCGTGTCCTAAATGCTGAGATCTCTCGTAAAGTTGTTGTATTGCGCAAGTATCAAGGCGAGGCGAGGGCTTAGCAGTTCCGAACAGAGCAGTATGGAGTCCTGGTCTTGCTCTGTTCAGACTGGACTGGACAGAACACGGCCACCTACTCCACATTGCAAATTTTGGGCATTATTGCGTCATTTTCCCTGAGCGCGCGAGAATGCAGGCATTCTTTGTTTCCGCAAAGAGTCATCCACATACACAGTTTCGTCACCCACATTGCATCAGGCATCAAATGCATTGAATGCACTTCAATTATCCAGTCTCGGGTCTTTGTAGTGTACGAGCATATATCATAGAAGGCTATTTGTGGAGACCAACGATTAGCTCTTGTACGAGACCATAGGCACGAATTGCACACTCTGAAAACTCATTGTCAGTCACTTTATCATTTGCCCAGAACCATTTCATTTATGACATCTGGTATGGCGCTCCTTTTTTCTGTTGCTGCCATTATGTTAAGCACTTTTGAAAAAACAAGATTTATATCGAACTGAAGCTGTGAAGACCATTATTGCTAGAGCTATGTTTGAGAACAAAACCTGATTCGACCTCTTTTGTTCAACAAAACGGGGACAGCCGAACACTCTTTCTGCATTTCACACAAGGCTTGCTTACCTCGTATACACCCGATTCAAAGTCACTGGTGGCCCAGTTTGAAGATGCCATAAACATGCATACACCGTTCCACACAGGCCTGCAGGCGTGTGAATCAATCAAGCGATCGTTTCTTTTGGTTCTGGGCTAGCGAATTAAGGGACTAGTTATGACTTGCTGGGACGTCAATGTCGTCCATCATGTTGGCCACGGGATGGAATAAAATGTTCGGTTTGGTGGGTACCAGAGTCAGTCTGTCGCACTTCCCATTCAGCTGTCGTTTCCTGCTTCAGCACATCATGCAGTCGATAGTGTGCCTGCTGGCAATTATTGCTTGTCTTGCTCAAGCAAATGCGGGTAATTATAGTTTTCCTGATCATGCTTTTGCTTTTCCAGGCCTGTGCATATGGGTTTGCTGAAATCCTTATCATAGGATCTTCGCAGCAGTTTCCCTTTCATCTCAACCTTCTCCCCAGCGGGCCCTTCAGCAGACAGCTACACGTTTTCGTCACACCCATATCTAGGCGTTGGAGCGAATCAGCAGCCCCGTGATTCAAGGACCGGGATTCAGGGACTAGCGGCACTGAACTTAACAGATTCAGCCAAGAAAACTGGGAAGTTTCCTGAACAAGTTTCTGATTCTGCGAAGTTCAGGCACGTTTACTCGGCATTATCAACCTGAATTTTGCGTCTTGCCTTACTTTGAGGCAGTAGTAGAGAAGATATCGATTGCCAAAAAAATCTAGTTTGCGCAAGTAGGATCAAGAAAAATATGGAACACACGTACAAAACCTTTAGAGAATTAAAAAACCTTTGGGTGTATACTTGTAGCGTGCACTAAAAAAATCGTTCTGGCGTTTTAATTCAGAAATAATCTTCAACAACTTCGAAACGGTGACTGGCGGAGTGTATGACGCGTGGAAAACTGCGAACCCTGAAAACGTCCGGGGAGGCGGATTCTTTGCCGCCTGTGCCAACGATACGATATTCGTGATTAGCCGCCGCCTGTTTCGTCAAGGCTTTTCGGACCCTTGGGACCCAGCGAGCAGAGGAGGCATCGTGTCTTCATTGAATCTCTACACCAAGACTTGGACCCACACGCCCTACGATCGTATCGACGAAGACCAATATGGCGATAAGATCTTTTCCCTGAACCAACACCTGTTCCTGCTGACCTACGGCACAAACGGCAGCCGCGTTACCTTCCACAAGTTGTTCGTTTGGGATGGAAAGTGGTCGGAACTCAGCATCGATGTACACCCCGATGCCTATCCCGATATCCCACTACCAGAGGGCACAGTCGAGGAACTGACCGTCAGCGTGCCCCATCAACTAAGTGAAACGGCTTACCTGGCCTCGTCAGTGGCCGCTTTACACGGACCAGGCGGATCGGAGATCATATTCGCTCGTTTGGATGTCAAGTTCAGCGGAGCCGGCGTGCCTACAAAGGCAAGCATCAGCGGGATAGCTCACATACATAGCCGAGAACCGGCATCCGTCGCTTTCACTGCCTTCCATACGACCGGCTTCGAAGATCGTCTGATCGCCTTCATAGAATATTTTTATGTCGATGCTCGCTTGGCCGAGACCACTTTCGTTTATGTGATCGATCTGAATACGAACCATACGAGCAATCACACACTGGAAGGGGATCCGCCGCCCTTTGCATTCCGTGAAGAACGCTCATTCCAAACCGTAGACAACGCCGTCTTCCTCGGAGGCAGTCGCTTTGTGGGGCTAGGTCAGCTGGAGGAAGCGAGGGAGATTTGGAGCGTGGACTTGATGACATTCAGCTGGAGTGCCATCAACGCTACACTTCCCGCAGCAACTGACGGTTTGCAGTTCGCTTACAACGAGGTGGAGAGGAAGCTGTACTCGGTGGCGTTGAAAAAGGGTGTCAGTGCGGCCGAACTGATCGTGCCAGTGATAATTGACAAGGGCTGGCGACCTGTGCCACTTCCCCCTCCAGAAGGTAATTCTACCCACTCTTGAAAAGCTGCCTTGAGAACTTGACAGTCCGAAACACTTTTTGATGTTACAATAGTATCTTTAACGCTAAACCCGCGAAGGAGATTATTGAGAATTCGCTAGCTCGAGTTTGGCTCCTTAGAATCGCTTAATATGAATAAGCACTTACTACAGGAATCTACGCATAATAAAAGTCCTTTCTATTTGATTTTTGCTCATCGAGTATAGCATTTGCGGTGCTTCTGCAGTATAAATTTACGCTTGAACAGGTTGCGATGTTCCACACATTTAATGCCACTAACAAGGGTGATATACTGTCGCATATCATGTGTGGCATACAGAGTGTCTCGTCCAATCATGCGTACGATATGTGCGAATTTTCGAAAAAGGGCATCACCCTTACATACTGTACAATGCAATATGCGCCTCACACGCTATATAGGCATACTAGGCTCAGTGAACTCTGCATGCGCATACACTGTACGAGCGTTTAGCTGAAAGAGAACGAATTCCTGAAAAGCTAGATCTCTGTGTAAAATGTGTGCAACGCCAGAATTACTTTTCTCGCCTGTTGCCAACGTCATCGCCTGAAATCTGTTTTCTACTATCTTGCGCAATTGTAATAAAAAAAGCTTGAAGTCAAACATATAACACCTAATGGTTTCTAATCAAGTTCTGTTTTCGTCTGTCGAGTTTGCCGTAAACTAGTTCAGAATAAGCATTACGACAACGCCCATTGCCATATATAGCTGCTGGCTATCTGAAAATTGTAATCGGAGCGTTGCTGTGTCGTCCAACTCGTCCTTTGAGTTTGAGTTAAAAATGGTCGATATTACGAGCTTGGTTATTTTCGGCTTGCTCCCATGCATTTACGGCATCGGAGGTAAGAAAATGGAATCATCTTTGAGATGTGCTATCGAAAAACTGTTGAAATACTCACACGTGTTAAGGTTACAATCTGTATTTAGACATTCGACTTGGTCCTTTTGAAAATGTTGCTGGTGGCGTGTACGATGCATGGAAAGAAGAAAATCAAAAGAATGTTGCGGGGGGAAATTTCTACGCAGCATGCGGTGGCGACACGATCTGGTTAATCAGCCGCCGCCAATCCCGTGGTGGTATTGCTGATCCATGGGATCCCGCAGCTCGTGGTGGAATCGTGTCTTCGCTGTACATCAAAACCAAGACCTGGACGCACAAGCCCTACGATCGGATCGATGCAGATCAATATGGAGAAAAGGTTTTTGCTGTCAATAAGCGCTTGTTTCTTCTAACTTACAGCACGATCACTACCAAAGTCACCTTCCACAAACTTGTGTACTGGGATGGATCAAAATGGGTGGATGTACCATTGTCCATCGATCCCAAGGTCGAACCCGACATCGACGTGACAGACGGTACCTTCAAGGATCTCTCCCTCACCGTACCCGACCAGCCTGGCAACAGTGCGTATCTGGCCTCATCAATCACCGGTCTGAATGGACCATTCGGGTCAGAACTGATCTTTTCGAGATTGGATATCCAGTTTAATAAAGCTGGCGCACCGATCGAAGCAGGTCTTTTTTCGGTGGGTCATATCCACAGCCAACAAGTAGGCAACGTGGCCTACTTGGCCTACCATTGGACAGGCTACACAACCCGGCTCATCGCCTTCCTTGAATATACTGGTCCCCATGGTCCGTTTAAAAATACTCAATTCGTCTACACCGTGGACCTCAAAACGAACAAAACGGGCAACGAGACGTTAAAAGGCGATGCGCCGTCTGTCAACTACGTTGAAAAACGGTTCTTTCAAACTGAAGATAATGTGATTCTGTTGGGGGGCACCCTAGTCGATATGGGTTTTCTGGAACGAGTCAGAAAGATTTGGACCCTGAGTCTTATGGATTTTGAGTGGAGCCTTGTCGATACCGCCATTCCCGAATCCTGCGATACTGCTGAGTTCGCTTATGATCAGCCGAACGGAAAGTTGTATGCGGCTGATTTGAGAACGGGCGTCAGTGTGGCCGAAGTGACCGCACCCCCCATCGTTGACAAGGGATTCCCAATGATGCCAGCGCCCCCACCCAATCCGTCTAAACCTTGAATTATATGGGTTTTCTTCCTTTCTCAGCAAGTTAATAAATCGCCTAGCCTTAACTACTTCTTATAGTCTGCAGATAAATCCGCTATTGCTATGGAAAGACCTAATAAATTATACTTTTTGGCTTGATTGTGAAGAGAAATAGACATGACACACAATTTTTGCATGCCTTCGAAGATCTTAATTTAGTGCATTCGTTATGTAACGGATATCAGCTAATATAAAATAAGCAAATGCAATTCTGCCATTTGACGTCTGCACAGAGATTGTGCAGACCCGCAGATACATCGATACTCCACTTCACTTCACTTCAGTATCCACAGGTTTTTTCACCTCTCTCGGCCTCAATTAGAATTGGAAATCTCCTGTTCCCCAATGCTATTTTGCGCAGCGAAAAAGGACCCACTTTGATTTTAAAAATGATCTCTCTGGCTAAAAAAGTCTGCTGAATGCATGATTGATGAAAGGGCTTTCGTGAGGTGGCAGTGAAGTTAAGCGTCGTTTTAAGTGTTCGACCAACATTTGTTGTTTTGCGTCGTCTTCTAGTGAGCAAGTTTTACGAGCACTTTGTGCACCATTTATGTTTGGCCCTGCAGGCATCTGGGACGACTCTAAAATTTAGGTCTCCCTGGAAGATTCTACTCCACGCATAGTTCGCTCTGGTAATCAGAAAATACAAACAGGACCCAAGTGTGAGAATTTGGGTAGAAACTTACAAGGGAACATCGCCAACCGTGTAGTCGAACTTTAGAAAACGAAAAATTGTAATGTGTTCCTGGGTGCAAAAGAAAGCTCTCCGCAAAATATTGGAGGCTTCTGGCTAATTGGTCAGCAATGGCCAGCGTCTACAGTCCTGAACTTTTGTGAGGTAAGGAAGCGTAGCGTTGAGGAAAACAGGTTGAGGAAAACGGTTTAAACAGAGTTTTCTATATTCGGGAACAAATATGTGGAATGCATTACCTTATGATGTAGCAGCGATTACCAATCCTGTATCGTTCCAGCGTGCTATATTACAATGTACTTGCAAATGAATTTATGACGATTTGTTATGACATATTGTTATTTTATGTATTCTTTTTTGTGTGACTTGCTGTATCGAGTGCGCAGTCATGTGCTTCAGCAAGAATAAAATAGATAGATAGATAGAACATGCAAAGTTCTTTCCAAATTCGGTATTTGGGTTCAAAGATTCGAGTTTAAGCTTCCAAAACTCGGGTGCGCTGTTTTTCCCTAAAAAACCAAAAAGTCCAGTAGAATTAAAAAATTTCGCTGTAGTCTACGCGGTGACAACTGCTGAACAGTTAGCCAAATGCCGCTAATATTTTGCAGAGAGCTTTTTTTGCACCTAGAAGCACATTACAATTTTTTGCTTCCCAGAGTTCGACTTGACGGGGTGCGATGTTCCCGTGTTAGAAGCAAGTGGTTACTTTTTCACAGGTTCCCCCCGGATTTCTGCTATAGTATATTTAACACACCAAAACCCCTAGGACCTATCAGCCCACTAAAATGGCACAATGCGGAATACTCGCGTGCCCACGAGGGTGCAGGTCTAAAGATGGAACACGAGGCGGGCTCGGCGGCAGAACACGGATTGGCACCAACATAACACCTCACGGTCAGTAGAAAACAGGTTAGTGCCTACGCAAATAAAGCACCGGTTAGACTTATCGATATCACTACAGCAACACAAATACGAGATAACAGAAAAAAATGGTCTGCAAAGCTGCCCAGTTGAGCAGATGATCGGGCACAATCTGTGAAGAGAGACGCGGTGGTGCAGCGGTTCGGCATGCGTCTTTCAGTATTGCTTGGGAGCGAGTGGCTGGACTCGTCCCAGGTTCAATGCCGGTGACGGAGGTCGGTTTGCAACCATAAACCCTCGCTGACCTTGCACGCCAGGCCGTGTGTGACTCACCCGGTACCGTCGAGGTGCTCTGGCTGTAGACTGTCTCGGCTGTCGAACACCGACAGTGTCCACAGAGCCCACCCGCCATCGTCCATCGTTCGAAAGGTGCGAACTGCAAGCCTCCTTACGAATTTGAGTTTTCTTCAATATCTCGAGTAAAAATCAACGAATTCTGATGCGGAAAAAATTGTTTGGAAGCTCTTTCCAGGGACTACAAGATAGGCTATTACTGATGAGCGCATCTGATCAACAGCTAAAATTATTAATTACTTTTGGCTAAAATTGCCTGAATGGGGTTTAGCTATCTCACATGTGCACAGTAATCTATGGTCGTAGGGTGTAATTTCGAGCTGTTTTGTGAAGTAGTGGCCCTAGGCTACATTTCAGTAAGAAAAACAGGGCTGGACTGTTTTAACAATTCGCCCATAATCGATTATGCGCCAGATCACGGCTGATCACGAACGGTTTTTTAAAATATGTCATGAAAGGTTATAGCTAGGCTAATTTTAAAAACAGATTCGGATTCCTTAAAATGTAGCGGTCATTTCTGCTTTTTTAAAAACTGTTGTAGGTCCAAAAATAAGCAAGTTATGATTTCTTGACCGAAAGTGACCACTTTTTACCTAAAACGTGCTTTCCATATATATACATTTTAAAAAGTTTCACTTGGGCCAAGACAATCAGTTTTGTGATTACTTTCGATAGAGCACATAAAAAGGGGGTCAAAAAAATCGACTAGCCAAGTATATTTCATATGGGTCGAGTCTTTCAGAAATTCTCTCTTAAAAGGATTGACTGCTGCGCTGGTATAGCCAAAACAGCTTTCGGCCCCAAAAAAATTTGTGAAGACTATGCCTTCACGATGGAGACCGCTCAATGTATTTGATCAATTTATCCTTTAATTCCTGTCGTCCCAAGCTGGGTTTTCGATCCTGCGCTACAGATTTCTTGATCCTTATTCTTATCTCAGCCATTTCTTGTATCCGAAATTTCCTCGAGACGAGCGTCGGAAGACAAAGATACCTTCCGATACAGACACTCATTTGACGGTGAGCGATTCACTGCAAAGTTGGCCGGCGATGGTACTACAGGTAACGTACGTTACTAGAACTGTACTCACAATCAGAAGTGTGGGTTTGATGCGCGCTTGGAGCTCACGTTTTCCATTGTTTCTTTTTCTCGACTCATTTGCGTCAGTTTTTCTTTTTCTTTTTGGAATTCTTGTAATTTATTCTTTATTTCTCGTCAGACACGACTCGTGTCTTCCATATTTTAAAATAGGGTTTCTCTTGTTTCACGCTTGGACCACACAGTTGATGTGCTGGGAACCAGAGGCTGTCTGATAAGCGAGTACATAGTGTTGCTTTGGTTCACGCCTTCACTCTACACACATTCTCTATATATATCTAAAAAAAGATGGTTAACGCAGAACAAAACGCTTTAGCAGAAATTTTAAGTCGGTTAGATAAGATGGAGGGACAAATAAGGGATATTCGTGATCAACATAAAGAGAAAGAATACGAAGGTAAGTTTCTTGTCAAAAAAAAACAACAAAATTAAAACAAAACTGTTGCGAAATTTTCTAATTAAACTTTGCTCTTTAGAAACCTTGATCTACTTGATCTCATAGCGTATAACGTCGATTGTTGGTCTGACCGACGCAATTCAATGTCAGAACAGAGCGATGCGCTTTGCTTGTTGCATAACTTTGATAGCTGGTATCATGGCGACTGGCTGGTTTCTCGAAGCCACTACGTCGGAATATTTGGAAAATACCACTGCAACAAAGGTGCAATAAAAAGTTGGACTGTTGTGCAGTAAAGCATTACCTGGTCTGGTTTTTCCGAGCCCTTTCAGGAACCACAACTCATGCTCGACTCTTGATTTTCAGGTTGAGTTGGATCGGCAAGATAATTACACTTACCCGCCGCTCTTTATCTGCCCCTCAAGTTGGTTAAATGAGGACAAGGCTGCAGCGGCGGGTTTATCACGCGAGGCGTTGGTGTACTCCCTGGGATACCTTTTCAGTTCTACGCAACACCTGGGGAATGTGACTGCAGCTAAAGAGGATTTCCTTGCTGCTTACAACGCCAGCTATTCCCCCCCCCCCCCCCATCTCACCGATTTTTATAAAACCATTTCCAACTCCCTCACAATGACTGAGTCCAAGACAGATTTCCAGCAGCAACTTGTGTCTTCAGTTCGTTGTCCAGGCTGTTCATCTGTGCCATCAAAAATGTTTTCCGGTCAAGGCGACCTCAGCTTGAACAATAATTGTCTGCTTGGAATCTGAGTTACGATTGATATATCCGACTGGGTCCGCTCTGATTTTGGACCCATTTAAGTACAATATCATTCGCTTAAACTCGAATCGATTTGTAAATTTAAAGCGCCCAGGCGGAACCAACTGCTTGTCTGACAGTCAAACTCCCGAGAACTATTCGTCGGAGGCATGCTATGTCGAATGCTTGAATAAGAAAATAATTCTCTAAGAAAAAAAGATGCCTCGCGATCAGCCTGCGTGTATTTGTCGGAATCCGTGTACTCCTGGAACCAAATTCGGCACCTTACAGAATTCTGCAATGCATTCGATGTGTCCAACACTGGCGAGTCAACAATTTTTCTATCTGAGAGAATGGCTAACTATTCAGTCAAAACCCTTCGCTCCTCCACGTTGAACAATTGCAGGCGGATATGCCCTAAAAATGTGATAGAGTAACTTATGAGCTTGCATTGCGATCGCGAGTGGCCATAGAACATTTTTGGCCCCACTTGACTCAGTCTATGCAAGAAACTCGTCGCAATAACATGTCCTTGATTGTGATCGATATCGAGCATGGCGCATTGTATCAAGAAGGGGTCTTGACCTTGACAGAAATCGATACCTACTCATTCGCCACATTGGTCAGCAATCTGGGTGGGTCGTTGGAACTGTTTGTGGGTGGCACGATGATGACATTTGTCCAAATTTTTTTGTTTCTTACGGAATTGTTGATGAAGAAAAGAAAATAAGCGAAATAAATAGCATCCATATCGCTTTAGGCGGCTACATTTGGACTGGACAATCCGCTTATGTATAAATATCTGTGGTTTTTCTGTGATCCAATGTCTTTTGGAATCCGTGATTGTACAAACCGTTGATTAACCCGCAGCCAACTCTCCCACAAAAATCCAAGTTACACACACACACAGGCGAGGTAAACAGGCGATTTTTTAAACTTTTATCCTGCCAGACAACAAATGCTTTCCGCAAGGAAAAGGCTTGCTTTTGCAGAGACTTATCCTGCAGAAAATGTGCTCTGGGTTTTTTGAGGATGCTCGGCGATCATTTGTGTGCTGCTTCCTTGTTCATGAAACCTATTAATCTTACTGTAGCAGTGAAATGCAATATTGCCCCAGTAATTTGAAATTCCTACACGTGATCTGATATAGCTGGCATGGTCTGGCCGACTAGATTTAGGTGTCCGATGTCTTTGATCACCTTTTCTTTTCAGAAGTTCTATCGAGCATATTGATAATTTTGAGGAGAAAAAAGTTTGTTGAACTGATAGTGTTTGCTTTTGGGAAACAGAGAAGATACGTGGTTCATTCGAGCATGAAACTCGAAACTTTAACCAGAAAGCTGCCCGTCTAGACAATTGTCCTTGTTTGCCTTATCAGCGCCTGTCTCTTGACAAGCTTCACGTGCGTTTCTACTTGCTCTCGTGTTTGCACGAGTTGAGACATTTGTTTGGAATTCCTGCTTTGTCTTGTCCCAGCTACAGTATTTACTCGCACCGTGCCTAAACTTTAAAAATTATATGGCGTTTTAGTGACCAGTGTAAAATTTCTACGAAATATCGAGCTTCCCGTGCGACATGCATTCACTATAGCCCCCTAGCAGCATTTTGGAATGGATAAGATAGATCACGAAACACTGGCCATAGTTCTAAAAAGACTGGATAAGCTAGAAAATCAATACCGCTGCCAGTCGATTGAGAAGAGCCCACCGAGTAAGTGGCACGGCTGTTATATCGATCAGTTCATATTCAAAATATTTTTGTGTTTAGAAGATCTCAGCAGACAAATTGCCAAAAACATATCGTCAATTGTTGGATTGAAGGAGGCAATTCAATGCGAATATAAAGGCCTGAGATTGGTTTGGTTTGTTATTTTGGTTGTTGGTATTGTGGCAACAGGCTGGTTTGTGGTGGCGGCTGCAATGGAATATGTCGATAATGCGACTGCAACAAAGGTACAGTAGAAAAAATGGCTTTTTTTAATAATATACCCAACGGATAACAACTCTTAGGATAAAGCAATTGTGCAGGAATCGCATAATAAACGATCTTGAAAAAATTATTGCAATTTCTATGGAAATAAATACAGAAAAAACCGGAATTCTAAGTTCGCTGGTTCCCGAACACCAGTCGGGAAGGTCCCGCCCTTCTCGCCCAGTATCACCTGGGAGGCTGGTGCTGGCACAGGATGCCCTCGTGTGGAGGTGCTCCTCGTGGAGACACACAGAGGGAAGCTGCCGAGAGAGCTGGCCATTTCACAGCCTCGCATATCATATCACGCTTGCTGGCGAGCTATAGGCAAAATGGGTTGGAGGTCCCTGAGGAGCTGGGGCCGCATGGGGCCAAACCCACAAAAATTTTTTAAGAAAAGGAATACTAAGCTTGCGGATCGATATCGCTTGCGATATCGCATGAGCCTTGATGTGACAATGTGTAAGGCGGAAGGGATTACAGTTTTAAAGGGAGCAACGCAAAGCAAATTTCTTACAAATCATTTTTGGTACTTTGTCTAATGATGTGGCGAAAAAACGCTGTTTGCTTTACCAAAAAAAGAAACTATTAAAGCGGGAGAAGCGCATTTCAATTTTTTTTTCAACCGCGATAAAACTAAATCCCTTTCGTTCGCAAGGTATGCACTCAAACCTCCGTTGCATAAGGGCTCTGTACACGATCGGCAAGGTATTGCGTGCGTTCCTGTCTTGAGACTGGTTTGAGAAGGTGAAAAAGTTCTTCCGCTTGCGGGGTTGACCTAGGTAGAGTCATGGTACAGTCATACTATAACCATGGTCATAGTATATCCATGGGTACAGTCATACTATAACCATGGTCATAGTATATCCATGGGTACAGTCATACTATAACCATGGTCATAGTATATCCATGGGTACAGTCATACTATAACCATGGTCATAGTATATCCATGGGTACAGTCATACTATAACCATGGTCATAGTATATCCATGGGTACAGTCATACTATAACCATGGTCATAGTATATCCATGGGTACAGTATGCGATGCATGAAAGAGCAACGAGGTCACTTTTTGTCAAAAGTATATCAAAAGTGATTAAAGTATCGGATATGCTGGCTGTAGAGCAAGCATAGAATCTTCTAAGATGTAGGGCTCTATAAAGTAAATAAATTCATGAATAAAGATATTTGAATTTAAGAACTTGGAAATAATGTGAAATTTTCATCCCTGAACATCCGATTTTAGTTAACTGCGATCTTTTTCACATTCACGTCTCATTTCAAACAATCTGAGGGTCCAGGGTCGACTATACCGACTTTTTTTACCGTACCCGTGCTGTACCCGTGCCGACCAAAAATTCCATCTTGGTAGATTTAAAAAATTGAAAACATTCGTTCGATAAGTCTTTTTCGAAACTGAGCGAAGGCGTTCTGGCTATTTGGAAATTTAAATACATCCAACTGGCCTCTATGAAGCAAAAAAGTGTGCCACATCACCAAATTATCACACAAATCATTGCAAGTCGGCACGGCCGTACCAGCCTACTTTTAGCGCCGTACCCTCACTGTACCGTGCCACCACCCGGTAGGGCGGCCTACCGCCCTAGAGTTAACCAAAAAGAATATTTGTGGAATGTTTTTCAGGTTGAAATGGTTCGAGAACCGTTCTATGATTATCCACCAATCATAATTTGTCCCACCATCTGGTTGAATTTGGAGAAAGCGGCAGCCCGTAATTTGACACAAGACGCCTTGGTTTATTCTTTGGGTTACATAAAAATTGGTGTTATCATATCCTTGGAAAATATCACACAAGCCAGAAATGAATTTTTAGAAGTTTATTCAAAACACAAATATCTCAACTTAGCTGACTACTACAAGTCAATTTCCAGCGACATAGTGCAGGCTTCTACAGAAGATGAGCTCGTGCGCAGTAACGATTCATCATATTTTTGCCCATCTTGTTCCTCACATGCGACAAAAATGTTTTTCGCAAGAAATATGTGCTTCTTATTCAAATTAAAGCTGGAAGATGGCTTTTCACAAAAACCAGCTTCACGTCGAGCCCAAAAAATTATTGTAAAAATGCGTAATAAGGCCAATAACATTTCACCAATTGATCCACATTGGACAATTTTTGTGACCGAACCGTCCGATCTGTCTCTCATCTATCCGACTGGATCCACATTAAGTCTACCCCCCTTCACGCATAACGTACTGGTATTGACAATCCAACGTTTCAAGATGCTACAAGACGACGATGGCCTTAATTGTATTTCTGATTTCGATAAAGACTATTCGTCAGAAACATGTTATTTGAAATGTCTGAATGCCAAAATGGTCGAAAGAAATAAAACTTCCTGCGATCTTTTTTACGAATCCATTTACTCCAGGCATTACAAAAGATCTCCAACAGAATTCTGTAACATTTTTGGCGAAACTAGCATGAGTGATTCCTATTGGGCGCGAGAGGCTTGGATGGACGGGCATACGGTCAGTGGGCTAGCATCCAATGACATGACCGAGTGCAGGCGCAAGTGTCCCGAAAAGTGCGACAGAGTCATACTGGATCTTACCTTGAGATCTAAAGTTTCTGAGCCATCGCATGCTGGCTATAAGGAAAATGACGATGTGGGCAACACGACCGTTTTATCGCTGGCTATTGAGCACGGGGCATTGAATCAAGGAGGGATATTGACTCTGACAGAAATCAGCACTTATTCTTTCACCACACTGGTGAGTAATTTGGGCGGTGCGATTGGATTATTTGTGGGCGGCACAATGATGACTTTTGCCCAGATAGCATTATTTGCTGTCAAGCTGTTAATGGAGAGGATGAGGCGAGTGACATAAGAAATGGTGGTGGGTGAATCTAATTATTGATTTTGATTGGCGAGTTTGATATTTTGGCAATGTGAAGGTGAAGTACAGTAAAGTTGCCAAATGCAAAGAGCCCAAGGAAACACTGGAAATCATACAGTAGATAAGAGCAGACATTTGGCTTCGACGAAGCATTTGGCTTCATGAACTGTCCTTGCGGTCAAGTAGGACATCACCAAAGCGGAATTGCCTTTTCCGGTTTTCTCAACCCGTTCCTTACAGCGATAAACGCTTAGCCTTAAGAATAGTAAATCTCACCTGTTGAAAACTTGACAAAATCAAGATTTTGAAAACTTGACTTTTCGAAACACACTTTTTTGATCTTGAAAAAAATTAGGCTGGAAACTTTGGTGTTTCAAAAATTTTTTCAAGTCTATCTATGTGTTTCAAACTGAAAAAATCAAGATTGAGAAAAATCTTAATTCTGTCACTTTTGGTACACCGTAATAAACTGCCTCCAGTAGAAGCTTCCTAACTGTGGATTTTAGTTTTAGCTTCTTTGCTCCTTTGTTCTCACATTTAGGTATTTTTACAGCTTAAGCCCCCTCACAAGTGCGCATATAAGCGCCTCCACACGAGGGAGTCCTGAACTGGACACCTGTATGTACTCCCTCAGATGATGGCGGGTGGGCTGTGAACCCTGTCGGTCTTTGGCAACCGAAGCTATCTCCTGGTTTGGCTACAGTCAGAGCACAGGGTGAGTCGCGCACGGCCTGGAAGGCCAGTTCCAGCGAGGGTTTATGGCTCGCAAACCGACCTCCATAACTGGGGATCGAACCCAAGACGGGTCCAGCCAGACGCTATCAAGCAATACACTGCATTACCGCGGCCTCCCACATTATACGTGCTGCATGCACCCTTGTCACGTATCTGTGATCTTACCTGCTCCTAAAAATATAAGCACGAAAAAAGTATCCAGCAACTTTGTGATTAGGTGATATCTATTTCTTCAGCGCAAATAATATGGGTACTTGCAGCTTTACATCCATGTTTTGTGCCCACGCATATCTCCTTCTGTGCTGTCCAGCTTTGATAAAACTCAACTTTTCACAAGCCTCTCTCACCGTTACTGCTGTAGTCCAAAGATGAGGCCCATACTTTTTTATTGCATTCCCAATCTAGTGTAAAAGTATCTAAAACAGTTGCACAAGGAACCTCTAGTTTTATGTAAGTTATGCTCTAATCATAAGTTCACCCTGCGCCTAGAAAGTTGTTTGCCAATACGAAATATGAAACTTATTTGAAAAGACACTATAATAAATGAGGGACCCACAAGGGTAGAGAAATTCATCTGGATCTCCACACTAGAATCAGTCAAGGCCGTCTTGGTCTTGGACGTTTGTCGTTCTTGCTTTACTAGAGTCCGGCGAGCACTTTGCCAGGATTAGTGCGATAAGGCCAGCTAAAGAAGAATTCAAAAAGGTATGCCTTAATCCCTCGAGCAAAGTTTGCACTCGCGAACACTGATCCTTTGATTGTACGTCTCATGTAGATCTGTATCAGTTGCGCCACACGGAATGCAGGTCTTTGGAGCTCGAGAATTCAAACAACAGCATGTTCAGACGGAGGGACCTATTCTTGAAAGAACAAGTAAGAAATTTAAAATATTTTTTTTGAGAAAGCTTGCGCAAGACTTTTTTCACAGCTACAATTAGCCAGCAAATGGCGAAGAATATAACGTCTATTGTTGGCTTGGACGAAGCTTTGACTTGCGAAAACCGACTCTTAAGATGGATTTGGTCCACCTTTCTTATCGTTGGTGTCGGTCTTACAGCTATTTTCGTTTACAAATCATCAAGCGAATACCTTCGTGATGAAACGGTCACAAAGGTAAGAGCATAGTGCTCGAAAGGAGATCTTGATGAGGATTTTCCCAGAGTCACGGTCTAGCGGGTTAGCGTCCACATTGCACCTCGGCTGATCGGCTGCCGAGCACCGCGCCATCCGAGCTGCCAGCTGAGCTGACGTGAGTTCACATTGCATGCCTCGGTTGGCTCAGCTTGCGGCTGGCTCATCGTCAGTGTTATATATGTTTTACCGTCGCGCGTATGTTACCGCAACAGCAACTCCAACCGAACCTGTTCTTGCCTAGACCTACCGCAACCCGGTGCCACCACTTAGATTATGAGGGCAACCTAAGAACCCGTGCGCTATCCTGATCCAACTCACACACCAATCACTCTTACCGCACCGTCTCGGTGACCGCCGATCCGACGCGCACCCAAGACGCTGAGACGAATAAGGGGCTATGCTCGAGAGAGCCCTTGTCCCGATCCGTCACGTCCCCGTTCACTCCAACGCCACACACTTGAGCCCAGTCCTCGGTCGGGTTCGCCTCGTCGCACCGCCTCGTCGCCCCGATCGCCTCGCTGATAAGGCGAATAGACCAAAACACAAGACGAAATTCCAAGACGACTTTACCGAACCGAATCCTTCAACTGAACTGACTAACCTGTACAAAATCAGGCACAGCGCACCAAAAGGCGGGTCAACTTCATCCTCAATCCTCCAATCATATCACATCTCGCGGGGTCTTCACCGGTAACGAGCGCCCTCTGGTTCGTCCTCGAGCGCTCCCTGTTCGCTGGTCCCGATCTCCTCCGAGGTGGTCGCTGGTCGATGTCTGGCGCACGTGAATGCCACCCGCTGGGCTCGAGGTCGCGGCGAGGCCCAATGCTGAGGCGGCGAATATGTCCCGACGGCAGCACGTGCCCCGTCCAGGCTCACCACACTCGGCATAGGCACCGCACGTGCCCTTCGCTTCGGCCTCGACGTCGCAATAGCCGCCGGCGGTGCTGCCATCCACCTGGTCCTTCTCCGATCATTGTCCACCTTCCAAATTTACGACCTTGTTTTGATCGTCCGGGCGGCCACTAATCCGTCTCCTAATCCGCTTGTTTTTGCCAAATTCGAATCGTCAACAAGCGGGAAGGCGAGCTTACTGTACCAGAATGGCACGTTCACAACATCAGTTTGCGGCTTGCGGTCACCTCAGCTCGGCTGGATCGTTCACATTATAAGCCGCAACGCTGATAAAGACATTCTGTCTGCTTATTGGCGGGCTCGGCTGAGGAGCTCGGTTTGCTCGGCTCGCAGAAACTTTCCCCAGGAGCAAGACTACCGCAGAGAATTATCATCGGCAAAATCAAAAAATAAAACTAAAATTTGTACTCTATTGGTCGGCTGAACGAAGAGCAGTACATGATCTCTGCACTGCACAGCCTGTTGCATCAGCTCATTTTTAGCATCAAGGACATCCCAACTACGCATGCGTGCATTGACGACGGAGCATATTTTTTACTCAGTAGACACATGGGGTATCGGGTCGACAGTTCTATCCCTAATGATCAGAATGGAAATAAGAGTGAGAAAGAACAGTGCGGGACAACATCGGTAACAGTCTCGCTGGAGTCGGCTTTACTACCGCCATTTTTAGTAATATGCTGTAAATATGCGTTTCGTCGTTTCACCGTTTTATAAGTTCACAATAATTCAATAGTTTCGTGATAATCCATATTTTTATCGAAATTGGCTGCTTTCCTATTGATAACTCCAGAACGATTGTTCCAAGCTCAGCTGGCTCGGCTGGGAAAGTTGAAAAATTTTTAACTTTCCTAGCTTAGCTGACCGAGCTCCTGAGCCGCAAACCGAGATGAATGTAAACAGTCCAGCCGAGCCAGCCAAGCTGAGCCAGCCACAAGCCATAAACTGAGCCAGCCGCGGGCTGATCGTGAACTGGCTTAGCTGATAGTCGCAATGTGAACGACACCTCAGCTTACAAGCTCGGCTGGCTCGGCAGCCGAGGTGCAATGTGGACGGCCCTTTACAGGGGAGGGTTCGACTCCCTCTGGCTTAAAAATGATTGTCAAATAAAGTGTTCCTTAGCCCTCGAGTGCGCTGTATGGTGCTAGGCTATGGATAAAGTATGACATGACGTGATAAGCAGACGTTCAAAATACTGTGTGAAAAGGAGCAAACATTTTTCAGGTTGATTTGAAACAGGAAAAAATTTACGAATTTCCTCCAATAATTATTTGCCCCACGTCTTGGTTAGACCTAGACAAGGCCTTGTCACTTGGTTTCACCTTAGATGCTATAAAATATTCTTTCGGGTATTTTTTGGCTGAGGAAAACGTAGATCCCGAGAATTCAACAAGAGCCAAGCAAGAATTTATAGCAGCATACCAAAAAAATGGTTTTACATGCTTAGAAGAATATTTTAAAGAAATTGCTATAAATCTCACAGTGGTTCCAACAAGAGGCGACTTTTCCGCCAGTGCTAATTCGAGCGTGTATTGCCCATTTTGCATGGAATCATCAATGCCACCAGAGAAATCATATTTCGATGGCAAAGTGTGCTATGTATTTAATTTAAAACCCGAAGACGGCATTTCTAAAGAGCCCGCGTTGAGAAGAATGAGAAAAATTTTGATCAAAATTGCAAATCATAGCGGAGGATTAATCGAAACTACATCGTCTTGGGATTTATTCACGACGGCTCGTGCTGATTTAAATTTAAATTATCCAACAGGATCCATCTTACAATTACCGCCTTTTTCGAAAAATTTTATACGAATAACTGAAGAACGATTTTTTATGATTAGAAATAAAAAAGAGCCATGCGCTGATGACGAAGACATTAAAGGCGATTATAGAACGGCGAGATTATGTCATGCAAAATGTTTAAATAAAGGAATAAACTCGAGCGGTCAATGTCGATTACTTTATCGATCGCTTTACACTCGCTCTAGACAAAAGCCAACCGACTACTGCAATGTATTCGATATGGACGGATCAGATGCGTTTTGGGTGCGATTTCAGTATATCGACAATCTAATCGAGAGTTTGTCTCAATCGCAACTAGCTAACCAGTGTTCAAAAAAATGTCTTCAAAAGTGCAAAAAGATTATATACGATATAACGTTGCGATCTCAAATTCAGAAGCCAAATTTGCCCCGAGCCGGTCAGATTCGTATGCAGAGCGATAAAGAAAATAATTTATCATCACTTTTAATCGAAGTCGAAAATGGTGCATTGTTTCAAGGTGGTGTTAGGAATTTGATAGAAATCGATGCATACTCATTTTCGACTTTGGTTAGCAATCTTGGTGGATCGTTGGGTTTGTTTGTGGGTGGTACAATGATGACGTTCGTCCAAATAATTTTGTTTGGGGTAAAATTAGCCATAGATAAAAAGAAAAAATAAGGCAGAAGTTTTGACTCGCTTGTCATATTGTAGGGTTATGCTGTAGACACTGCACTTTTCTCCTCTTGCGATATTATGCGCCGTAAAATTTGTGCGCTCTTCGCTCTAAAAAAGTAAAAGTTGCACTGATCATGCTGAAGATAAGCATCTATTTGTTTAGCATTCGAAATATACCAGAGGTGTTTTCTAATTAACAGTTTGAATTTAGCGCTTTTTTGTGCAGCTGTCTGCTAAAAGCGCCAAGATGCAACACCTGTCCGTTGTTGGAGCCTGTTGGAGATCGGAGGGAATGTGGAGACTAATCAGGGGGCACTGGGCTCGCAAAAAAACAATCCTTGTTGATAAGAATGTCCAAAAGAAATAAATTGAGATTAGCCGTCGTCTGTTCGAGCAATATGAATCGAAGTATGGAAGCTCATAGTTTCCTTGGGTAAGTTTTGGGCACTTTTGCTGTTTGGTCCCCAACATGTGTTAGCTTAGGCTTAGGCTTAGGCTGGCATATGACTTGGGCTTAGACTCATACTAGGCTTAGGCTTAGGCTTAGGCTTAGTCTGGTATAAGAATTAAGCTTAGGCTGATATTAGCCTCCAGCCAGCCTTCCCTTGGGGACCAAACGGCAAAAGCGCCAGGTGTTTTTGTTGCCTAAGCTTGAGTGATTTTGTTTCAGTAAGAAGGGTTTCAACGTCAGATCGTTCGGAACTGGCGGTCAAGTGAAACTACCAGGACCGACACCCGATCGACCGAACATGTACGACTTTAGCACGACTTACGCCGATATTTACAAAGATCTTGTGGCTAAAGACAAGAATTTGTAAGTACTCTACTTTTCTGATTTTTTGGCAGGTTTTTCCTATTCAAAAAATGTGCCCATAAATTTCCAATTGTATACAATTCGTATTCTCTGTTCTAATGCTTCTGTTTCGTTTGTTTAGGTACACGCAAAACGGTATTTTACATATGCTGGATCGAAATCGGAGAATCAAACTACGTCCAGAAAAGTTCCAAGAGTGCATGGACGTATTCGATGTGGTTATATGCGCGCAGGAAAGAGTTTACGACCAGGTTGTTGAAGGTGCGTAATTTCTTTCATATTTTTCGATCTGTAATGCGGTCGTCTCAACATCGTCGAAGGCTCAGTCGGGCTGGATGGAGCGAGCAGTTTCTAAAAAGGTTCTCATGTTACATGTCTTTTCAAAACTGATAGATTTTGGGAGAAATTCAAATTCTGGCGGGGAATAAAAAAAACAGAGCAGAATCTTCGATTTTCAATAGAGCCCAGACACTTTTGAACATATACTGAAAATTATAACAATTTTTTGCAAAATCAAGGTTTTCAAGTTTAAATAAAACAAAAATGAGCTTGGTCCGCTCTTGACGCATTCTTAGACTTCCTGAACCCAGTGCCATCTAGAACATCTAAAACCAGGGATGCCCCTGTTTGTATTCATTTTGTAATTAAAACACTTCAAAATTGCATTGTGGCATTGTACCACCTTTAGTAAAAAGTATTCTCTACAAATTTATTTTATTTATATCTGCATTCTTTTTCAGATTTGGAAAGTCGTGAAAAAAAGACCAACGATCTCGTTCACGTCATAAATATCGATATCGAGGATAATCACGATGAAGCTACGATCGGCGCATTTTTTATTTGCGAATTGTGCACAATAGTAAGTTTATGAAATAACTTGCCATCAAGAAACGTTATATGACTCCTTCAGCTTGAAAACTGCGACGACTTGGACAATGAAATTGATGAGCTATTGTTAGAAATAGAAATGAAATTCGATCGCACCATTTTACACACAGTCTGCTTTTACTGAAAAGTGGCGTGCTTGCGTGATGGACGGACTGGAGTGACCATTTTGCTACTTTCTTATCTTATATTGCCTGGTTTGGGCTCGGTGGGTTGTCCATTGCGACTTGGATTGAGGTCAGGCCAGCGCTTATATATCGACACTGCGCGTGCTTATCGTTTGTGCATCTATGCCCTTGATATGGTGTTGCACATCTGTGTATTTGCAGTGTTCACTATCCATTGATGGCTGCATACTGACTTACAAGTCACACTGACATGTATCTCATGTTGCAATAACCAATTTCCGCAATCACTATCCGCTACTATGGCTCCTAACATCGAATCCGCCGCGCCAGAATCTCTTAAACTCACTTCTAAAAGAAGCGCTAAACATATAATAAAACCAGAAATTCAACGATTTTGATAAACCCACAACAATATATGCTATAGAGCCAGTCACATCACGACTCATCACAATATGTGCATATTCGCTAATCTGGTCGTAACTGCTTTCAAAACTGATCGATTTACATCGAATTATAATCAGTGTGATGACGTAACCCGCATAACCGAGTTGATTAACGACGAAAAATGCCACAATAATACCCAATAATCTGAGCGTGGTTCTTGATTGTTCTTGTATCAAAACTTGTTGTTCGCGGGATACACTGTCCTGAATACGCGATCTTTGTCTCGACGCGATTACTATGGCCATTCTTATTGAAAAGTGTGCAGTTAGGATTAGAATAATTAATGGAGTAAGTACATCACCAACGAACATAAATATTGTGAACCAAGTAGTGTGTGATATTTCCGCAGCAACAAATACGTAGGTCATGCGATTTTCATAAATTTCAGTTACTGTAACATGGTAATAAAATGTATATCGAATAAATCTTGTGAAACTACAACATATAATTACAAGTAAAGTCATAAAAGTGCATACATTCTTTGTTCTCGGTGCACAATGATCAGTTGGATTACAAATGGCTAAAAATCTTTCTATAGTCAAAGTTAAAGTGCATAAGTCAATGGTTAATAATAAGGTTAATAATAGGACATAAATATATTTTGAAAATGCAGTGCCATTATGGGTGTACTGATATTGATTACCCAAGACCCCCCACAAACTGAACAGTGATAATATGGCTATAATATGAAGTATAAAATCTAGAATAGCGATAGCAAACATCCAGCCATAAAATCGTTCTTTTCTAACACATGCTTTGTGCCAAAATGTAAAAATACAAAATAGAGATCCAACGATTCCGATAGAACAAAAAATCAAGAGGCTAAGTTGACTTATACTCTGTTCTGTATATCTGGATTTCGAAAGTTTCGCAGAAAATTCTAGCCAAGCTTGAGGCGAGGCGTGCAACCATGGCCAGCAGTCTGGAGACAAATATTCAGTTATATTTTGGATTTGAGAGAAAGTAGCAAAGAACCAGTCAGCGGGTGGCAGTAAGGAATTGTTGCACAGCATTTTATGAGGGCAAAGAAATTCTCGGAACTGAAGCTGCGGGAGGGATTTTTTTGACTTCAATCGTCTGGCTTATATTTTTCTAGGAAATGAAAAATCTCTTTTCAACCCAATCAGCAGGAGTGGAAAAATCTCGCAGTGCCGGCTGCTGTGTGTTGCCATTGATTTCCCTGGCACTTGAACTGACCGAATGCAATCAGGCAGGCACGCCTTCACCCACGTGGATGCAGCTTATGTAATGGAATGTGAGTCTATTTCCCCGAGCAGTCATTAGCAAAGAGCGTAGGCAAATAAATAATGTAATTAAAAGATAATATTTACTGCAGACAAAACGGAGTGGAGAAATCTAGGGAGTTTGATTATTACTTAGAGCAGCTGGACTGAACCTTGGAAAGGTACACACTAGAAATAAAAACTGGCTTTCGTGGGTGCTACTTGTATCTGATAAATATTCCCAATAAGCCCACGTCTGACTGGCAGACATCTCGCGGAAATTAGTGCCCTGCATACACACGACTGCATGTGTGGCCAGCACCCATAGCGGTCGGGAGCAGTCGGTACGCTCCTCTGGCTGGCGCGTCAACCTCTTCGGTTGATGTTTCTAGGTCAGGTATATTCGCGAGACGCCACCCTTCAGTCGGAGTTGTTGGCCCCGAGACTTCGGCCTCTCACTTCTCCCGCCGCCTGGGTGCGCTGATTACACATGTTTCCCGCTAACAATGCCAACCACTTTCTCAGGGAAGGGAATCAAATGTCACTCCTTACAATTGGTGTAACTTTACACTGGAGCATTGTTCAATCTCATGTCATGTCATACTTTATCCATAGCCAAGCACTATACATCGCACTCGAGGGCTAAGGAACACATATTTGACAATAATTTTGTACCGAGGCGGGAGTCGAGCCCTCCCCTGTAAGTGCGCACCCAGCATGAGAGGCAGACGCCTTAACCCGCTAGGCCACTCGATCAATCAATCGATTTCCCGAAATCCGGTTCTCCAATTAGGCTTTGCTCATACTGTAATTGGGGTGCAAGGGAACCCCCCCCCCCCCGCCCGAATGATATCCTACTGTATCTTTGCAAATAAGACCCTTGGGGGCTTATCTTTTCGAAGTCCCCTCCAGTGTGGGGTTCATATCTAGCAGGGTCTTGTTATCGTTTGCAACCCACAGTTAGCAGGCCATGGCGAGTGCGAGAGATAACGATCTCCCAAAGCTGGGAGACGTCAATCACTCCAGTTGACGTCTTAGGTATAGTGCCGAGATGCCGACTGCAGTTGCAGTTTTGTATGTACTGTATTTCGGTTGGTCGCACTATCTCCCACGCGGGCCAGTTATGGGTTGCACATTGATCGTTCAATATGCCCCTCCAATCTGAACCTCTACAAGCTGTCTTTTACTCCAGGTTAGCGACTCAGACACCAAATACAGTATCTTTCAATAGGTTCTCCCTGAAACCCCTTTTTGCCTAATTGCTGTTGGCCAGCAAATAACGTTCAGAACACATTGGTACCCTTTTCAACACTGCATTAAGTGAAGTATTCTTATAAGGCCCGGGGGCGTGAGGGCACTTTTTCAACGAGGTCTGCTGCGGGGCGTTTCCTGGCGTGACATAATCCAACATTTCCAGTGTTTAGATAAATCAGGTAAAAGTATACGTTTAATGAGGGGCTGGCTAAAGTATATTGGTTTGAGATTGTACCTTCTTATCTACAGCACAAATTTGAAGCCCCCTCTTTATCGATTAATCAGACCATTATCAGCCACGTGACTCAAACTGTGGAGGCGGTAGGGTTTATAGCAGCAGCCCGTTCTGCATTGCAGAGTTGGTGTGGGGCAGCACCCAGGCTAATAATGCCCCTGAGCACTGCCCCCACGTCAAAACGTTGCCGGCTTTGAATGACCCTGCATCGCTGCAACCATGCCAGCAGGCGTAGGAGAGAGGTTGGCCAACAGAAGTTGGCGGGACAATAACTCCGAGTAGAGGCAGGTTAGTCTCGCGACTATACCTGCCCTAGAAACATCATCCGAAGAGGTTGACGTCTCCCAGCCAGGGGAAATATCGATTACTCTCTCCTACTCGCCATGGCCTGCCGGCAGAGGGTTACATCGCGATAACTGGTTCGCAATAGTGAAGCTACGACTCTGTATTTTGCGCTCATTTTCTCCTAAAAGCGGATTGGGAGGTGGAAGAGAGTTTCAACACTGTCATTTTCTTACGCCTTGCTTACGATCATCTGAATTTGCGCCCCTCCCCCGCTTGGCCATCATGTGCCTTGTGCCTGCCACACACACCATCTTCAGTTCCAAAATTGCCAACAAATACTAAACTGTCTGCATTTCCGTCCTTATGACATTCCCATATTTTCAAACGTCAAGTTTCTGCCAGAGCTCCCTTCGTTGACTCAGGTCAGAACTGGCCATAAAAGTATCAAAGCTGAACCTCAGCGTCGAAACTTCAAACCGAGAGCACTGATCATGAGGGCGACTATTGCACTAGGCATGGATACCTTATCTGTACTGCACTGTACGGCAAAGAGCTGGACTGCCTCTCCATGGTTAGGGCCAGACACGGCCGAGTGACAGGTCTGGCTTTCAGGCACCAGTAACTGATTCCTGGTCTGAACCGCTCTAGACAATGCGGGTCCACGACCATCGTAAGTTCATTCACGGCCGACACGTGCGGCTGCTCCCCGAGTAGTGAGTCTACAGCACACGGCCCTTGTGTGTGGCTGAGAGGTACATCTTCCAGGTCAAAGTATTCCCTGGGTAGGACAAGGACTTCACGATGAGTTGGAGCGAGATTCTGCATCTGCTTCTCGCCCGTCACTTCGCAGCCAATAAAACCTTGCCACTTGCATCGGAAATTTCAGCCGAGTTCACCAGCCCCAAAGGCAGTGTTTGCTCGAGTGTTCTAACCCTGACGACGAGTACGAATTGTCAGTCGCGATCTTCGGCAGCGCTGTTGACAACCAGCATTAACAATAGAGTCGACGACTTTTTCTTATCAATCCCAGTAATCAGATATAAAATTCATATGAAACTGGCGCTGCATATACGAATGTGCAAACCTACACTGTAACTTATAGATAAGACACGATACTGCAAACCTAATAAATCAGGAAAACGCGTTGTCTAAAACAAATAAGGTACTTAGCCATAAACAAAAGAATCCAAGCCGATAAAGCAAAACGTGCATTCAAGGCACAAAGTACCAACGGATAGTTATGTTCAATTCGATGCACTTCCGTTCAGTTCGTTGCACTCACTCTCTGGTATATTGTCGGGGCAAACGCAACTGCGCGAACCTCTGCTGTCTGGCAAGCATATGTATCTGCAACCACCATTGTTCACAGCACAAGCGCTTTCACCTAAAATATTTGAAATACTGCAGTGATTAGACCAATGGGTACCAGGACAGAGGATACATCAGCAGGGGACTGCTTAACTGAACACGCGTCAGTGCATCCATTGACCCTACCCACTGAACTCTTGGCCTGGGGGGGGGGGGGGGGAGATGTCTGCCTCTCACGCCATGTGCGCAGTTACGGGCGAGTGTTCGACTCGAAGACGGGTAAACCACTTTGTGCCTAGTGCATACCTCAGTTTGGGTGATGTGATGAAACAAGAGTATAATGAAGGCACCTTAAGTGACTTCTAGGACTTTGCTTTGGGATACTGATCAGAGTCGTGGTGCAGTAGGCCGAATACCCCAATCACATAATACAGTAATGTACTGTACAGTAATGTACGGGCGAGTGTTCGACTCGCGGGCCGGTAAATCATTTTGTGTGAAATGTGTCCCTTCACCCTCGAGTGCGCACAAGCGTTTGGTGATGTGGTAAAACATGAACGTGAACATGAACATGTAGCCAATGTGCACTCTACGATTTGCTTGCGCAGTGCGCTCTAGCGGTCATATGTGAACTGAAAACAGTGAACACACAAGCACACAAACAAAGCAGCTTATCCACAACGTCCTACACACGGGACTATTGGCCTGCTGGGTTAGGCGTCTGCCTTTCACGCCAGGTGCTCAGTTATTAAGGGCGAGTGTTCGACTCACAGACGGGTAAACCACTACTTTTTCTATTGTTTCAATGCCACTGCATTTTGAATCTCAAGCTGTGAAAGGCAGTAGGCGGAAGCTTGATCATTACGTGCTTTACGTACATAATGATATGAAGTTAATTTAAAATTCTTGAATTTGCATACGTGTTTTCTGGATAGAGATTTTTGATGTGATTTCATGGACTCTGCAAATGTATCTTACTGCATGTATATGTGCCCAAGACTTCAATGCGCTCACATTTTTATGTAGAGTAAAAACAGGGGGAGAAGCAGTATCTGCTTTTGCTTCCTGAGACGCCTTTGTAGCTACAGCACTGCTGATTTCTCATCCCAAAGTCTCAGTCCATCCTTACCTGGCGGACACTGGTCTGATAACAGCACCATTCCATATAACTTTCCGCTGCCGCCCAGAGATGGAATGAAAGAATGGTGATTACCGCCGTTTATGGATACGCTGTGGATCTTTGTACTAGAACCAGGATCCATGACTAGATGCGTATTGTACTGGTCAAACTGGCTTACTCTTCCCAATCAGTCCAATAAAATGTCTCCTCATTGTGAACTGTCAAACCGAACGGATATCCCAGCGGGGCAAAGATGACTCGCCTGCCACTGCCGTTTAACCCAATGCACTCCAAACGTTGCATACCTGAAGAAAGTAGTGACGCGAGGACTGACTCTTCACAGCTCTGAGCAGCAGCAGGGTCTAGGGGACAACGGAGACACACAGCAGAAGCGGTGCATACCTGCGTCAGCCCAGCACAGCTGACGACGACGATGCAGAATGACCATGCCGTTGGGCAAAGCGATTTCTTTCGTGACGAAATCTTCGCGACCAGTACCGTCCAGATTCAAGCGACCGATGACTGGCTTCTGGCGATACCAGTCAGAGTAGTACAATTTTCTGGAACAAGATACTTTGTCATCGACATGAGACGATTCACGTCATTTTCCTAATCTCAGCGAATCCTGTCAGACTGTAGTCAGTAGACCAACATGATCAGATCTAGTTAGTTCGAAAGCAGGTGCAAACCGCAGTCCATATGTCCGTACCGCACATACCTTTCATAAAGATCCAAGGCCAAGGCTCTCGGATTAACTAATCCATCCTTAACCAAAGCCGTGCGATATTTTCCGTCTTGTCTGGCCACACCGATAATGTCCAGCTGAGAGTCAGTATAATAGACGTTCTTACTGCCCCAGTCCACCACTAGGCCTTCCGGAGAGTTCAAACCTGAAACAAACATAATTTTTGGCATAATAGACTCACAAGCATCATAGAAATCACTGGATTTCGATGCAGAAGAGACTAAGTTACCTTCAGTGAACAATGTGGTCAGGTTTGAGCCATCGGCACTGGCACTTCGTATGGCGTGTCCACTCACATCGGTCCAAAATAGTTTGTCATCCTGGCAATCATAATCGACTCCAACTGCTATCTGATGGGGCACGACGGCGATTTGTTTCCCCAGATCGTCAGATGAGAGGCCGCGTTGAACAAGAGCGACGCCTTGAGTGAACACGAGCGTGCGGCCACGGAGTTCAGAATCGGCTGAAGTAGAAATACTCAAGATCTTGTAACAACACGTCACGCGCACCTTACCACTGCAGGTCAGACCACTTCCGTGATATCCACTCTTGCAACGGCAGACGTAGCGGAAGTTCTCGGATACACAAACTGCGTTTGGATCGCAAAGACGCTGGTTGATAAGGCAGTCTAAAACAATGACAGCATGCAAAAACGGACCTTCAGGAATGCTCATATGAAAGGGCAGAAACCTACCTTGAGCAGGATGACAGTTCACTCCATCGCCTTCGTATCCCGCATTACACACGCACCGATATTCTCCAGCACGGTTTCGTTGGCATTGAGCGTGAGGGTGACAAATATTCTGAGTTTCGCACGAAGATCCTATTGAATACATGATTAAAAAAATGTCGAATCTGAAGGCCAATATCCTTACTATCAGCTTCACAAGATGTTGTACCATCGCCTGTGAATCCAGGCTTACACTGGCATATGTAACCACCCGTGCGATCCCAGATGCACTGACCATCCCGATGACACAAGCTTGGATTGCGGTCGCAGGTGGCAGCTAAAACAATGAAGAAAACGCCGTTAGCTCGAGATCTTTAGTAGGGCAGCTTCCTCTGATTTCAGCAAGGCTACGCACAGGCAAACAGGAGACCGGCTTACAAACCCAAAGCTGGCTGCTGAGGTTTACTTGGAACCATGATTTCCACGGACGTGTGGAGCAACATTATTTCCGCGCACATGCGCATGGGTCCACGGGGATCCATGAGTTCTGCTCTATGTTAAGGGAATGGAAATCGAGGTCCAATCAGTTTGGCCTATATCCTTGAGAAACTTGCTTGCAGACCCATCATGATATATTTACGAGCTTCAAGTTATTTAGGCCTACCTTCCCCATAACTTAAAAAGGCTATGGGCCTATGGTTGTCCTAGACTTGGGTTTATCGTAGCTGAGTTCAATAAAGCGGCGAATACACTCAGAAAGACACCAAAAATAAGCCCTCCCTCACTGTCACGTGGGCTGATGCGCTGACGATGGATGCATAAAATGGATCAAACGACTGCTTCTTATTTATATTTACTGCTTTATTGAAGTCACGATGGGTCCGCTAATACGCTAAAAGGCCAACGTCGACGATCCCTTGAACGACCAGACCAGGGCGGGTATAAACCTCAGCTACTCGAATCTTCTGGCTTAGAACTTCACTGCTTACGTTCAACCCGACCAAGAAGCTCCTGCACTCTCCGCCCCCCAATCGACTTACCTCCTTCCCTGCACACTCGTCCATCTCCATTGAATCCATCTCTGCACTTGCAGACATAGGCGTGTTCAGTATCGTCATACACGCAGGCCGCATTAGCATCGCAGTTAGCATTGGTCGTGGAGCCAGGGTTGCACTGATCAGCCGGTTCGCAACTGCTGATACCATCGCCCTTGAATCCTGGCAAGCACTCGCACACGTACTCTTCCCCTTGGTTAACACAGTGTCCGTAGGCGTGGCAATCTTCGACGCTTTGACAACGACGATCTGCAATGTAGTGGTTGGCAAAAATGACTGTGGAAATCAGTTTGCTACGTACCTCCGCTAGGCTTTCTCTGTTTCGGCGCACACGTGAACCCATCGCCTTCGTAATCATTCAGGCACTCGCACACGAATCGACCAACTTCGGCATTGAACCTGCATTGGGCGTGAATATGGCAGCTGTTGACCACATTGCACTGCACGTCGTGGGCTAAAAATGAGGTGCTCTGCTGTGGCCGTACATATGATTGGAGGCCTGCCAGGTCAAACTGTAGAACAGGTATTTACAGTGTAGATTTTTTAACTGTCATATGCCTATTTTATAGTCCCAAGAAAACTTCAGACAGCAAGAGACGATTCTGGTCGAACAAGTTCGCCCTAGCACTGTATCGATCATCATTTTTCTTCGTCCAGACTACTTTTCCGCAAAACTGTTGCAACTTAAAGTCCATACCCAGCGCGAGCAAAGGCTAAATAGTATAAATTTTGTAATTTGATTTTTTTGTGAGGAAGTGACCATATCGCTGCAATTAAAAATTGGCGATCTACGCTAAGTTCACGATAAACTTCCAATCCCCCTCCCCCCCCCCCCCCCGTGTGGCAATTCACTATTTTTCGAGTCCATTATTTCAGGGGTACGAATCCCTTCCACAACTTTTCCAAGAGACCCAAGGGAAACTTGCAAATGGGCATTAGACTTACACGGCTCCACCCGCGTACACTGCCGTCCATCCCCGCTGTATCCAGGTCGGCATCTACACTGGTAACCACCGCCAATCTCGGTTTGTGTCCAGATGCAGTCGGCATTCGGGTCGCAATTGCGAGCCTTGTCGCATGATTCTAAACGGGTATATGGGCGATGAGCGAACAGAGTCCACAGACAGGCATCACATACCCGCTTCCAAGAAACAGTTTCGGCCATCGCCAGAATACGGAGGACGGCACTGGCACTGGTACTGGAAGATGGCTTGGTTATAGACGCATTGACCGTGTCGATGGCACTGATCATGGCTGGTGCACACTGGACCTGAAAATATAGTGTGTCGGGAAACCAATCGAGGAACCCATCGGAAGCAAAAAAGAGCAGCAAGCAGACAGAAGTAGTCACAAACGACCAGACTGTTTCGAAAACAAGTATGCTCTATTTTCTGCGGAGTAAGTCTAAAACTGGACTCCACAGCACTCTCTAAAGTATTGATAAGCGGGTATAACTACTGCGCATGCACAGCAAACGGGGCAGGGCTAAGGGGCTGCGCTAATGACACTGCTGATCTAGTCTATGCACACCCCAATACCAATGGTTTCATGGTTTTCTGCGGTGCAATAGTACCCATCGCCCCGATAACCACTTTTGCAAACACACTCCAACTGTCCGAACCTATTCGGTCTGCATTCTGCATTGCTATCACAACGCAAATCGGCGCAAGTGTTTTGCTCGCCTGCAAAAGACACAAAACTCAGTCACTATCAGTCTGTCATACCTTGCGGTTCTGGGAGCAGGCCGCTTTCTTGCTGGCCTGGTGTGGTGCCAACCATGTGCGAATAAGTAGCTGTTTCGATCAATAATCGACAAGTTGATCCGTCTCCTTCGTATCCGGCAAGACACACGCACTCAGACAATCGAGTCGATGGTGACGGCAAGCATTCGGCGTTCGGGTCGCAAATAAAACCGCTGCATTCGATTTCGCCTTATGGAAGCAATGGCATACAGTAGTATGTCATAGGAGCACATATGGAGACGACCCCCTCGCGAACGTGAGTGCTTCATTACTGACAGTAGATATCAAATATCTACACAGAACATAACCCCCGCCAAATAATTAGGTTAGGAGACGGGCCCTCACTCACCAAAAGAAGATACATATGTATCTCCTGAGGCTGCTTATCGAGAAAGCCCCTTCGACACGCTAGCTACATCATAGGGAGACTGTCCCCTTACGACCCATAATTTACTTACGTGCACAGGTATATCCATCGCCACGGAATCCAGGTCGGCAAACGCACTGGTAGCTGCCGTCAGAATTGATGCAGTCAGCTTCACTGTCGCACCTGTCCATCGATCTAGCACACTCGTCCAAGTCCACGCACACACCATGTCGTTCGGCCGGGTCCCTAGACGGACTGAGTTCGTAGCCAGTAGCGCACGAGCAACGGTATCCTTGGGCTTCGCGAATGCACACCATGTAGGGTCCAGTGCAATCGTGTTGGCCATCCCGACATACATCGGAGCCGCCATCTGAACTCAAAAACCTCATCTACAGAACGTCCATCCGAAATGTAGCATTTTCTCACCTGCTGGCGTTTCGATGGAGTTGGCCGCAGCGTATCGAACAATACGTTCGTTCGGATCATACACGTTGTAACTGCGGTCAACTTGTAAGGCCATGGTGTGGTGTTTATTGAATGGCTTGTGAGGGCATTCCTCGAAGCGAATGGTTTGATCAATGGTCATTTGGTATCGTTCACTTCCAGCAGTGATTTGCTTGGTCGAGTAGGACTTGACAATTCCTGGTAAACAAACATACTATTATTTTTGCATTTTTAATAGATGCAGTGAGCTTATGACCAAAGCCTGAGTGATTGTTAGGATTCTGCAAGACAGCAACAATGAAACGGTTTAGCAGACACCTGATCGTGAGGATTTCCTCAAACACCATAAAAACCGCTGCTTCTGGAAATCTCCACCAGCTTCACCTTCAGGTCTAGTCAAATCAACTGCCAGCCTGCACTAATCATAACCAAGCTGCATAAAAGTCAACACCTCATTCCAGGTGCTTCCTGCTGCGCAAACAGGCAGGGTTTAACTCCCACGTGGGTTAGGTCCGCACGCTCAAGCGCAGCAGACACCACCATAAAAACGAAAAAACCTGCATATAACGTAACTCGTCATAATAAAAATAGTCTCAGCAGTCCCCAACTGTCCGATCACTCCTAACGTACCTGGTCCGTGTCTCGTGTATTCTTCCTTATACTCTCCGTAATCCACTTCCGTGCCTTCGGGGATGTCGGGCAGCGTGCCAGTCACGAATACCTTGGCTTTCACATACTGGAATTCGTCTTTGCCCGAAAATTCCTGCTGTATCGTCACCGTATATCGATCGGACAAATGCACAGTGACTGTTCGATTCAGAATACCACCAGTCAGCGAATATCCGTTGTAGGCGTTGGGCGATGTTGGCTTGGCGTACAGCCAACCGAACACACCGCCCACCGTTCCCAGCAGCAGCAATGATCGGCCCAGCTCATCGGGTATTTGAGACAAGGCAGTGTAAACACGGCCATCGCTGGTCACCACGTACGTATGCAAGTCTGTCTCTGGGATATCGATATTGTTTAGTTTGCCGTAAAATCGCCCGTTGATCCGCTGCGGATCACCTGATGCGCAAAGGAAGTATGTAGCCTGTAGTAGGTGACGGCACTGGAGGAATGTTTTCAGTGCTTGAGTAATTGCTCAGGATGCGAAATCAGGGGGGTGCCAGACGGCCAGCAAACGGGATGTCTATGCAAGATTGATTGCCAGTCTACCCAAGTGGGACGGCGCTCTCAAAAGCTTATGCTAGTGTACTGCAGGAGCCTGAACAGCGCCCACCATTCATTCTGTACAATATAGAGAGATGGACGTATTCCTCAAATACCACAAGTTGGTCCACTCACCTTCTTTCAGGCACTCGCGCCCGTTTCCGATATAGCCATATTGGCACTCGCAGCACGATCCCGTCTCGTAGTCACGGCACTCGGCATTGGTATGGCAAAGATTTGAGCCACCGCTGGCACATCGTGGGCCCGGCGCCACAGGACCATGGGATGGAATATGGGGCACTGGTTCTGGTGCAGGTGGCGGGTAATGGTGATCAACGTGGTGGGTCGGATATGTAGGCACCTCTGGTGGCGGTGGTGGCGGTGGTGGCGCGTCGTCCTCGACATCGTCGTCATCATCATCCGATTCATCGATTGGTGGCTGATACGGTGAGACGTGGCTGTGAGTGGGTGATTCTGGATGAGGTTCAGGTTCAGGATGCAGCTCTGGACGCCTGCCAGAGTCTTCTTCAGTCGGTTCGAAGATAACTGAAGGCGTGCTAGGCTCTACAAATTAATGTTTGGGACTGCAATACAATTCAAGCTGTGAAAATGCTGGAGGTATACCTGGCTCAGGAATTGGTGCCCTTGGTTCGGGTTCGGGTTCAGGTTCTGGAATTGGATGCTCAACATTTGGATCAGTTCCTTCTTCAGGACCTGTAATATAAAGAACCCAATTCCAGATTCAGAATGTCAATGATAATCAAACACAGACAGTAATCCAGTCCAGTCTAGCTCACCTGGGGCGGGAGGTGCGGGCAACAGCGGATCCTGGAATGGTGTTGCACTTGGTTGCTCTTCCGGTCCTCTGCTTGCTGGTCGAAAATGATGGGCAGTTCCATCATCGTATGCAGTACCTTGGTCAATATGGTCGTAAGAATCGTAATCGTCGTCCATATCGTCATCCATATCGTCGAGTTCTCCTGCAGTCGAATGAGTTCCAGCTCCAACCACTCCGCGCGGGCCTCCTATATCCAACGGCTGAAGACGTTCCGATGGACGGCCTGCCGCGTCTGATGGACTGAGGATTTCGTTGCCGGACACTCGATACAGGAATCGACCATTCTCACCAATGTTGCTCAACCTATAAAACTTGGTGTAAAACTGAAACCAGGCCGACCAGAAAAGCATTGCATACAGTACCTGTTGATATGGACGATATTCTCAGTTCCAGAATGTTCGAAAATTTTATGTCGATTATCATCAGATATGAAACCGACTTGTGCAGGTATTGTGTGACCAGATCCCGTCCCCTCCTTTAAAATGGTCTTCGTCCACTGAATGCCATCTTCAGCGTACAACAATTCCATGTAAGTTTGAGTTTCGCTGGCGATCAGAATCGCTTGGAAAGTGTTTTTCTAAAAAAGAAAGCCGCAAAGATTCGCAAAGGAATTCAGCGAGAAAAAAATTGTCCATGAACGAACATGGCCTCAATCACAGCAAGTAATCGCAAAATAGGCAGTTAACCCAAAATATTCATTAGGTCAGACAGATAAAAAAATGCGTACCTTATCATGTTGACCATTATAATAGCCCACTTCGTCCCACGTAGCGATCAACAACCATTTTGCTTCAAATTCATGCGCATCTGGAAACTTGGCTTGGATCGATCGAGTTGCTTGTTCTCGTAAAGCTTGCTCTTCGGTTATCCTAAAAATGAATTCCCTACTTTAAGATGTGTCCACATTTGGTTTCTATTTCTTGCAACTATTGAAAAACACTCTTAGTTCTTCTTCTTAGCACCTACATTGTATTTGGTCTGGTGATTCATGTCATACTTTGTCCATAGCCAAGCAATATACAGCGCACTCGAGGGCTGAGGAACTCATAAATTGACAATCATTTTTCACGCAGGCGGGAGTTGAGCCCTCTCCTGTAAGTGCGCACCCAGAGTGAGAGGCAGACGTTTACACGCCTAGGTCATGGGCCCTTGGTCGCCCCCAAGGCAGCCGAGCATTCTACCACCACACCCATCCCTCAAATAGTTCCCCCTACAGGCACTGTGACAAGCATTTTTGTTTGGTGTCGCCAGAACGAGCCGAGCTCTACCGTATTTCCACAAAATTCTCCATGGGGAAGAAATTTTTTCGAATGGGTCCCAGACGGGGGAAAATAATTAGAGGGGGGAGAACTTCGAGGAAATGCGGTATCTAAACTTGAAGAAGGCGTCAAATTCAAACAAGCAGGCCATGGCAAAATCTTTGATTACACAATGGGAGTGTCGATCTCTATTCTCCTCACATTCCTAATCTAACAATGACATATTACTTCCCTGGCCTACTTCTCAATTGCCTTTTAAGGCAGGAGACTCTTATTTCCTAAACTTGAAAAGCTCTTCTGACTTTTCGGTTTAAAAAGACCAGATCTAGAGAACTCTCGAAACCTATGTACTTAAAAGCGACAGATTTTTCGCTTCAAACTAAACAGAAGATTCGACAACATGTGCCGTCGCACGCTTGGTAGTCATCCATTGTATACGACACTCACAAGAATTTCCATGTAAAATGTGCAAGTAACGTTATGACAACAAAGTATCTCAATGCAACGAAGAAAAGAGATTTATAGATAGAAAACGCCTGTTTCAGATATTGCCACTGGACTGCCATCGTGAACGGATATGCATACATCATCTTGTTTTTAGATCAGAATTCCATATATTTCCAAACATTTTTCTATGCTGTAATTTTTTTACAATCATTTTGTTTGCGTAGCTAAAACAGTTTCTTTCACAATCTGGCCACGCCTGAATTCAATTGAAACATTTCAGTTCAAAATCCTATGTTCTCGTTATCAACGACACTCTTCACAGACGTCTGCCACCATTGCTGATAACCTATCCCTGACTTACGACGTGTTGGCACCCATCAATGCAACGTAGGGCGTAGATTGCTACTTCATCAGCCACCCAAGCAACGATTCAGCATCTCCGTTTTGTGCCTTTTATCATCTCGCGTCGTCGGCCTACTGTACCCGACAGCTAGACTTCCTCGGCAACTCGGAAGTAAACGGCACCTCGTAGCGTGTGCGCGACACGGCTAACAAAATTTTTTATACAGCCACGGCTAACAAGAATACAACTACGCCACATGGAGAATTGTTAGAAAACTTGTCTGAACTTATGTTGCGGCAGGGTACGAAATATTTCGAGAATGCGTGGGTGGATCTGTGATATTTTTTGCGTGGGTTACTGTAAGATGTGCGGCAGTGCAAAGCACAAATTTCGTTGCTCTAGCTCAAAAGTACTCAAAAACTTTCGTGATGTGTTTGGTAGCACAATATACTGTAAGTTGATGAAATACTGTAGGTAGACATACCGTATATTTAGAAAGCTTCTACTGGCTGATCTCAAGAATTGGGAGGGTTAGGGTGTTTTGGCTCATACTAGCAAATGTGGTGTGCTACATTATTCATGACAAAAGGTGCATCTAAATCCGCAAATAATTCGTGACGCCAAATAACAGATTATCGTTGATTCAATATCAACACTTTCAAGATCAGATTCTAAGTTGAAAAATTTATCTTTTATCATGGCTATTTGGCCTGGAGTGGGACGTGCGCGGAAATTAGTTGTAGCACGACGATGCGGATGAGGGCGAGTGAGACGAGGTTGTTTCTCCATCGTTTGATTTGATGGGCCACATTGTTGTGAATAACGATCGGTTGGCCGCAAAAGATCATTTTTGGCAGATAACACAACATATCGATGCCACGATCGCGCCTTTGATAATACCTCACTCAGACAATCACCTCGTAGTGCTGATACCTGCTCAGAAAGCGATGAGAAAATGGCGGCCAACTCAGCTTGATTTGCTGCATCAGATCTCGTTTCTTTTCCAGCCATCAAACACTGTAAAGCGCGAGCACCCAGATCGGTTCCCGTTCCGCAGTCGCCTTCTCCAATGGGCCCATGAGGTCCTCGATTCCTGACTGATTCTCCGAAACTGTTTTCTTCGCCTTGATTGTCATTTGGCAGAACATTGCGAAAATCCTTATCGATTCCCATTTCACTGTCGCTCTCTTCAATGACCCCATCCAGCCCTGTATGCTCGACTGATTGGTCAAAGCTGTTCTCTTCGCATTCGTTTTCATTTGGCCGACTCATGTGAACCAAATGCATGTGCTTACACGCGACGTTGGCGAAGGCGGAGTCGTCGCACGTGCAATTGTACATATCTGGACAGACTTTGCAGTTGCTGTAGTTGTAAAAGTACTCGATAACAGCGGACTTTGTCGACCTTTTTCTCTGCTTTTTAAATTCGAAAGATCCACTATTCTGCACCTCCGTTTTCCAATTTTCAAACTCTTCCACACTTTTGAATTCAAAATAGTCGATGTCAGCCGCAATACCATGAGCTTCGCATAAATGATAACATAAATCTGGCATAGCCTTGACCGTGACGGTGCAGCAACCGCACTGAATAGTAGCAGGAATAAATGATTGGCTTGTCACGTTTTCATCACTAATATCCGTATCCAATTCTGATCCATTCAAATCACCATTATTTGAAGTAGCGGGCGGATTGCAAACTTTACGATGCCGATGTAATGACGGGTGGTGTGCAAAAACTTTTTGACAGTAGTCACATTGATGCACCTTGCTAAGGCCGTGAACTGATTTTCGATGCAAACCAAGCGAAATTTTGTTGGGGAGAATCTTATCGCAATAGTCGCATTTCCAAGCCATCGTATTGATACAATAACTCGTTCCCAAACTTACAGCTTACAAGGCACAATCAACATTGTGCAACAAAACGGGTCTTTGTACCAACTTTCCCGCCTCAATACAATTTGAGCGCCAATGCAGCCAGTGCGTCAGTTGCGGCTGGGGTGACCAGTTTTGCTGACCTCGATAACCCACATGCTATGCTTTCTCCCATGATTTTCGAAGGTAATTTGTTAGCCGTGGCTGCATAAAAAATTTTGTTAGCCGTGTCGCGCACACGATACGAGGTGCCGTTTACTTCCGAGTTCCTCGGCATGCCACAGCTTTCCACCCATCACAGGTGCATAGGCCCAGATGGCACGATTGCAAAAAACCCCAAGACGCCTACACTCGCAATAACTCATTTGTCGCACCTGCAGAAACTTTGCAAAAAATGAGCACCGAATCAGAATTTTTTTAAAATTTATACTGTAAATAGTGCCGCTTACAGTTTAAAGTAGGGTACACATCAAATTTTAAGATTTAAAAACCAGTTAGAAAAGTTTAAAGGGATGCAGAACAATAAATCAGGGTCCTGACCTGTAATAAACGCGTCCATGCGGGTGATGGGGATTTGTTGGATTCCTGATGTCCACATCGGCGTAAAATACAGCGATTACGGCGTAGTCGCTTCTATTTATATCTTGATTTTGAAAATATGGAACATCGGCTTCGAATGAAATTAGACCATTTTCGTTAACATGAGCCGAGCGATAACGTACGCCGAAATAGTAGACCGGTTTTGGAAATTTCATCTCATCGCTGGTGCTGTCCTCGCTCGTCGACGACAATTCTTTATCGCCAGCGTGATGACCATATGGATAGAAATCGCCTTCTAATTTTGATACGGCCCCAACAAATAAGGATTGATGGTGACGATGATTGAACGAGGATAAGACGGAGAAAATTGTCAAATAAATTATACTCGAACTAGTCATTATTTCGCCCCGTCCCGTGGTCTTGCCCTCTAATTCTAAAATGGCAGAAAGTTTTAAACTAAGCATGCGGTGAATGAAAAATTTGAAATGGTTGCAGATTACACACGCCAGTGCCAAGAACTAGTCTTCCCGCCAGCCAAAAATCGGTCACTGATGGTCACTAACGAACGACGATGACAAATGGGTCTGCACCAACCAGACGGACAGGAAGCGCGCCAAATGCGAGTTAGCCCTGAGGCAAGAAGGCCACGGCTGCAGAGGAAATGACGACAGTAAGGTTGAAAGCGTCTAGCCCGAGGCGAGTCAACACGACCCCGTGCCTCATCATCGACAGCACGACTGTTGTTGTTTCTCTGACTTCTTTCCACAAACCACCCGGGTTAAGCCCTGGGGCCCGGCAGGGGCACGGATTTAATGGAAAAACTAATAAAAATGTGCGAAAAGTCAAAATAACATCAAATGTTGCAATAAAATATAGAATTCAATATGCATGGTGGGAGGAGCGGCTTAAAATGTTTTCTCGAGGATTTGCAAAGCGCAACAAAAACATGATGAGGAAGTAAAATGGAAAGATCAACAGAAAAGTCATCACTGGATAACATGACCGTGAATCTTTAAACACGAGACACACTCCTTGCATGCGAACTTAGCAATTTCTTGAGTCGAAAGTGCAAACCAGTGATCGCAGTGACACCCACAGAAGTGATAAGCAACCAGAGACTATACTTTACACTGCTCGATGAAAGATAAGTTTAAAGTGACATGAAGCAAGAAAACAACAGATTTAGCATGAATGCAATTTTATAATGGGCAACTCTGTTATCACTTTACACTGACGAAATGATAACAGAGCTGCAAATTCCAAAAGCAAGCGCGAAATTATCGCCCGCCAGAAACAATGCAGACACGAATGCACTGAACGTGTTCAGCGTCCAGTCGCTACGCGGCATCGCTTCCCAGCCGGCAAACAACAAAAACCGGGCCACTTGATTGGTTATGTAATTTCCTTATCACAAGGTCTTCCGTTAGTTAACGACTTCTATTTGATGATAAAGAATTCCACGTGAAAAACGAGCATTGTTATTACCATGGGGGAGTAGGGCGCTGGTCGAATAGGCGGGCGCGAGAGTTTCAGGCAGGTCCTATTGGTGTGTAAACAAAGTATACGTACTCGGTACTTGACACGCAAAGTGAAATCTTTTTGTACCTGGCCAGTACAGAGAAGTTTTGAGTAATGCGGCTGTGGGAACACTCCAAAGGCGAGTGTCGGTGATGGACAACGGCCACTCGCCTTGGCCAGGACATGTGGCGGGAGGTAACAGATTAACAGTCTTACCAAACTCATGCACAGATGGGTACGCGATAAAAATAGGTCTTCATTTTTAAAATGTCTCTTCTCTTCACTGCAGCCGGGCCCAACCAAACAGTAGGTACGGAATAAAAAGACGTTTCTTTTCACGCCTAAAACACAGTCAATAGAAAACCGGCCGTGCTGGACCGCCAGTGGCTACGCAATAATGACGATGGGTTGGTTTTTTTCTGGTAAGGATATAAGTGCATAGCACGTGACCAGTGGCCGGTCGGTACTGGCACGGGGCAGCATTGGGGATGCAGACACGTGCGCGCATGATAAACGAGATTAGGACATCCTACGGAGTGTTGTTTTGAGTGGATGGGCGCGTCCCCTGTCGGCTAACACTAACCGAGCTTTTTAGTGACCAAAGGCCAGTGAATCTACGCGCGGCCAGGGGAGACCTAGAGGCAGGAATGTTTTCGAGCATAGGTTATGCGCGCGGTGTCCGCGTATCGCCTCTCCGTCTGGTCCCCAGCTGCGTGGTTTTGTCAAGGGCGGAAGAGGAGAGTCCTCAGCCCTCGGGCTAAAAACCAGAGAAGGTGGGCGGCGAGGTTCGGACCATGAGGAATGTCGGAAAATTTGTTTTTCGGCTCAGTTTGATGCAGTACCAAATGTAGGGCCCAGTTTGATTGATATGCGGTGAGTGGAACAACAACCTTGCGAATCCTCTCGCTTCGACCGCGGTCTGAGATCCGGCTACTTTCATTAAGCCACCAGGCTCCGCTTCCCTCATCCCGTCTGCGCGAGTTCGAGATGAATATTTTGAAAAATGAGCCATCCTTGCGGAAACACGTGTTCCCTCGTAGAAAATACCAAGACAGGCGCTTGTTGCGAGTCGAGTTTAAACTTAGAGAATCCAGATTTTGGAAAGGAGACGCGACGAAACCTTTGCTTCACTCAAACAAAGTCTCCGTTTTGACGCAGACACGCCATCAAATATGAAGAATTAGGGTGTTGAGGAAAGTTGCGAGTATTGTTTACGTTGATAGAACAGAGGTCCTGGTCGAAAAATTTCAAAATGATGAGACCGAAAAACAAAAAGGGGAAAGGTCAAAAAAGTTTAGTCTACCTTTTGGTCGGAATTCATCTCAGATCTGTCAAAATCTGGCATCTGGCGATTTCGTAGGACTGGTTACCGCATCCGTTATGCGCTTCATGTGTTTCTCTTTGTCGCTGGTAGTAGCCAATCAAAAACCTAGTTTTACTACTTTTTATATCCAAAAGTCACAAAGTTTAAACAGAATGTTTGGCATATCCTGTAGCCACACTTGCTGTGAAAATTGATGCTTAGCTTAGATATTTCCTCTGATAATAATCATACCTACCCTCTGATAGCGGCTAATATCTTTTACACAACAGGACTGTTTCTTTTAAATTAAATACAGGCACTGGAAATCGAGAAGGAATGCAAATCTTGTGTTGCCTAGACTGATATGACTTACTGCTGGCAAAAAGACTCAAAATTTGGTGAGACTGCATTCCTTGATTGTTGCTATACTCATGTATGTTCCATCCAGCTCAACATGGCTCTTCATTTTGTCACATGCTCCATAGACTGGCTCCCAAGTTTGACCAAGTATCAGACGTACTGTAGTTCTTCAAGCAGTGACTATTGATCCCTTTTCAGTTAATCAAGAAAGCAAACCAAGATACCTACATTTTGTGACACAGCGCCGTAGCACCCGGAATTTGATAATTGTTAAGAAACCTTGAAAATCTTACTGCATATGGTACACAAACACAAAGTTCAGGTAGGTATCTGATCTTAAGATATGACTTGCTGATTTACGATTACACAAATATGTTCATAAGCAATCAATGAGAGTCTTCCTCAAAGCAATATTTGTCTTCTGCTGCTCCAATCATTTACGTCTTCATCTGACTCTGAAAAGCATTCTGTCAGCCAAATTTATGTACCGTAAGTTAGGGCAGGCGTAGGAGGGAGTGTGGACAGAAACTGCGACTGAAGCAATACAAGTCTTGCAACTATGCTTGGGCTGAAACATCAACCCGAGGAGCTGACGTCTCCCAGCCAGGGGAGATCGATTACTCCCCCATAGCACAAGGGTCAGAGCACAAATCGATTTTCCCTTACCCATATTGCACACGATCAACCTCGTTGGCTGTATGTCACTCCCATTTTGATGCTGAGTTTTCATCAAATTGCAGCTATTTAGTGAAGTAGCTCGTCTAAACGAGTGTCGAAATCGCTCCTTGCATTTTTTCAAGAACGATTTCCTTGCATAGATGGCATTCTTCATTATAACTGGACGATTAGCATCTAACCTTGCTTCTTCGACACAATCTTCAAAGAAACCTGAAAAATCCAATATGATTACAAAAATCTTAGGGGCGGCGGCGGTTGCGTGCGCGTTTTGGCCTTTTTTTTGTGTTGGGTGGGTTTTTGGTGTCTTCTTTTGGCTTTATGATTCAATGAATGAATAGCATACTTTTTAGTTTTCTGACATCCGGCATGATTTGATCTTTCAATTCAGCAGACATGCCTGGTCCACTCAATTTCAGTGCAAGTTCCAAATGTTCCAGAGCGTGCTCAGCAGCTCGTAGTTGTTTTTCCGCAGTAATGCGTGCAAAAATTTCATCCTGAAGGAAAACTGTTCAGTTGTCTGATACAATGACAGAAAACACTTGGCTAACCTTTAGTTCCGCTTCAGTCATTTCTTTTTGAGCCGCCAAGTCATTCAAAGAAGCCATGAGCTCCTTGGCGTGCAAGCTGTAATATTGTTTTTCTTCTTCCAAAATCTCTGATTTGGCTAAATTTTCTTGCAATCTGAATAGCAAATGGAGAATTCTGTCATTTTTCAAGCTATTTAGTCGAACTATGTAAATGCCTTACTGGGACTCGATAAGTGATTTTTCTTTTTGCAAATGTGTTGTCTTGCTCTCGATTTTTTCCAACTCATGTTTCAATGCTTTGGTCTTAGCTGAGAGTTGTTGATTCTCCTGCGATAATAGAGCTTTTTCTGATTCTTGATTCGCAAGTATATCTTGAATTTTTTGTTTCTCTCGCTCCAAATCCTGAAAACAGAACTCTCAGACTAGCACAAAATTATTTCATTATTTTGACATTACCTCCAGAAAACACTGCAATGTTTCAGTCTTGGAATAAAGTTGATGTTTTTCGTTCTCCAATTCACGTTTCATTTTTGCTGTTTCCTCGAGTTCTCTTTAAAACAAAGTACAAGAGATTCTTAAGAATTTAGGTCATGAAGCAGAAGAAATACAATTTAATATCATTTAATTCCAATCGCAAATCTCTGGTCGTTTGTTCCAATTTTGCCTTTTCGAATTCGAGTTCCATTTTTAAGCGCTCCAACTCGTCATTTCTATCAATTTCGTTCCTCAAAGCTGTGGCTTCGGACTGCAGACGTTCTGTGTGCATGATCATAAAAAATCTGATTTAGAGGCAGAATATCTTAGTGTAGACTGCATAGGGATTACTAAACAGTGACTTTGTATCTGCGTGCCTGTACAGGTCTGACCATTGTGGTCCGGCGGAGAAATGGCGTTTTGCTGAAGAGTTTCAGATGAGGAGATCTGGCTAGCCACTAATGAAGGCACAATATTTTATCTTTATATTTGGCTGACTGTTTTTAAAGTCAAAAGAACATTAGCCAATAAATCTTTGAGTATGGTATATATATTTATAGATTGCATATTTTGATTGTGTGTACAGTGAGGCAGACTTTTCTCACGCATGTAAGTCCAAATGCTTTGTGCACATAAAGTAATGTCATAATTTCATGTCGTGTTAGAGACGGAGTGCAGGTGTTTCAGACTGACAATCGGTAACAGACGTCCATCCTCAAAAAGGCTTCTCGAATCCCCTTTTCCCTACCCACTTCGCATCCAGGTAGCTCAACCCCCCCCCCCCCATCCACTCTGAGCCCTATTAGAGCATCGCCTCAGAAGCATTAGCATCTCAAAAATCATTGAACGGATGAGATGATGATCTCATACACTGATCCTAATGGAATGAAATCGACACGTATGGACTGCGGTCACACAGACCTGGATTCTGCCTGAATGTCATACCTACAGTAGTCTTCAGTATGGCCAGCTCTTTCTTCAGCAAACCTGCTCTACAATCAGGCAGTACAGTCAAAGTATGAACTGGCCTCGGGGCCCACCAGGGGGACCAGCAGCGGGAGCTAGTTAGTTTGAATTAATTAGCAGAATCCTGCATAAAGCAATGGGGTCTCGCATAAAGTATAGGTCCAGTCGGGTAGAGCCACACCACCTGATCCCTCCCCATCCACCTGCACCCACTTTTCTCCTAACCCCACCCACCCGGATAGCCTAGACGTCGTTTATGGCCTTGGGTCCCTGATTTTTGTTAAACTTACCAATATATTTCTGCCTTTCCTCGTGCAAACGCAATCCTTGAGATTCTAATTCCTTGATAATAATATCGCCCAGTTGAGTGCTGTTCACAGTTCTTAACAGGAAAGGATGCCAGATTATCCAACTATATCTTCAACAGCATCTTACATCCGGCTTGCGTCTCTCAGCTTCTGGATCCAAGAATCCTGGTCCTGGTCGGTTTGGCAACAAATTACAGCAGGCGGCTACAAATGACAAGGATCAGTATCGTGAGCATCCTCTTTTCTGGTCTTACCTGCTGGTCATCATATCTGATCGATATGCCATATTGCTTGCCATTTACCTGAGATGGGTCGATCTGAGTAAAACCCCCAAGTGGTATGAGACCCTAAAATCAGAAAGAGTTCCTAATTTTGTTTCTCACGCAAAGTCTAAAGCTGGCCCACCTGTGGTCTTAGATTCATTTTTCGCTTTTGTTCGAAAGAATCCTTCTCTTTTGCGTCGTAGTAAAATAGGAAGCTGTCTTTTAGAATAAAATACCTGAAAACACCAGAAGTTGATGTGTGGAAGGCTCTTGGGGCAGTATCGCATTGCCAAGATGTCAGAATCTAAGGTAGGACAGATCTGAATGAAATCAGGGAAAAGACACTTGGCCAATTATACCAGATCTTTGCCAGATACTTTATGAATGCTGCAAACTATATTTACAGTCCTGAGAAAATCCCTTTTACGGACTTAGTTACAAGGAGATGACTCCCCCATCCTCCCCCTTGCGTATCCAAAAATCTAAACCAATCCACATCTAATTCACAATACTCAAAAAGGCCTTTACCTTTTCTTCCATTTCGGTTCCCTTCTCCTTCTGTCCACTTTTAACCATAAAATTCCATTCCCTTGTACATTTGCCAAAGTGGAAGCTTTGTCCTTGGCCAAAGCCGAATCGACGCTGGCTCGACTTCGACGGCTGCTCTGCCTTGCTCCAACGCCGTCCACAGCACTGCTTTTCGCAGACACTTCATTCACTGTGGAATTATTGTCTTCAAAAACACATTTCAAATGTGATGGTAAAAAGGCACGTGAAAGGGTTGCTCGGGAAATGGAAGGGAATTTGGGCAGGGACAGACTTCGGAGCAATTTGGCACCAGGCATTATAATGAAAATACTGTAGATAAAAAATTTAAACTGTAATTGCTGACAAAACGAAAATGAAAAATTTTTGATAAATGAAATCCACAAAACTTGAAGGTGCGTTGTTTGACAACGTTTGTTATTCCACAGAGATCGTTGAACGATTAGACAAGCAATCCGTCAACATTCTTGATGATTTCTTCATTCAGAGCTGAAAACTTGTTCAAAAACTGTCAATCTTTTTCAATAAAAACACGTTGGTAAGGCTAAGAAACTCGTCACGCACAGCCGACTTGCGCCATTTCTACCCTTTAAAGGCAATGAGTCAATGGATGGAACGATATTTCGAAGGCCCTGAATCGCCTACTGACGTCCAAGGTCATTCAAAAAGTCAATAACTTTTGGCGAAAAGGGCAATTACGGAGTTAAACCGGCTACTTTTGCCAGGTTTGCGGCATGCAGTCCTAAGCGAGCACACTGTACGAATATGCTATGTGACCAATGTCCACCTGCTGCGTGAGTCTACTGACGATAAAGTAGGTTGAATAAATGAATTCGCCAGATGCAATGTATCTCGAGGCAAAGTCAGAGGACGCGCTCTGCTGTCCGACATTCGCTCCGGGCACCAGCTCAGGTCGTTGTCATTGACGATTTTATATCTTCCTACTATCAGTCATTGGCCTTATGAAGAAAGAAAATGACGTTATTGCGCACTTTTATTATCCACGACACACAGGCAGCAAATACAGTAACGCTCATATTGGTTACACAAATGGATTTCACGCGTGAACAATAAAAATCTGCCTTCATAACATGTCTCCATATCATACTCAATGTCAACTCAGCTTGTGAGCATCATATTTTGGTCACACAAGATTCCAGTTTGGAACAAAACATTTACACGGACGACTAACAATGACTTACAATTTCTGGCTTGATTTCCGATATCAACCAAAATGTCTCCATCATTCCTTTTCCCTTAAAGGTTTAAAAACTAGTTAGAATTGGCGCACACAGTAACAGTTACTACAAGTGTTACTGTACCTTAATCTTAGTTTCGCCGCGGCTTTCAAAAATGAAATTGTTGTCTAGTTCTTGCAGCAATTCTTTTGCGGTGTGGCTCATTTGAATTTTTAGAGCTATAAAGTTTTTAAAATTATGAGGAGCTAATCACTCATTCTCCCTCCCTCACCTTCCGATGTGGACTCCATTCTAGACGCGGTATTCACAGTGTCGCCAAATAAACAATATCGCGGCATTTTCAGTCCCACAACTCCAGCGACACAGGGACCTGAAAAAAATGCTCTGACTTTTGCCGCAAATGCTGCCAGAATTCTTACCAGAATGCACTCCAATCCTTATCAACAGAGATTCTTGCGGTCTATGCCTGATTTTGAACGCGCACACAGCAGCTCTCAAATGCAAAGCTGTTCGAGCAATCTGTCGCGCATGCTCGATGCCATTTCGCTTGGGTAATCCAGAAACAAGCATGTATGCGTCTCCAATGGTCTCCACCTAAAATACGATGAATGTTGTGTGATAATGATCAGAAAATTGTCCTTAGTTTACCTTGTACACGTCGTACTGGCTAATAATGTCGTCGAAGCAAGTGTACAGGTCATTCAAGAATGTGACCACCTTTTTTAAAAAAATGCTTCGTTTAGGAGGTGCTCTAATCTTAGGGGGAAAGGTGGGATGCACACACGCCTGTGGACGCCTCGAAATTTTTCGAAATCGACTCTCTTTGTATCAGCCGCAGTGTTTGTCGAGAGGAAATATCAGCTGGGCATGATTTTTGAGCTCTAAGTTTTCCACAAAAACTCTTCTTCAAGTTTTGAAATAATAGGAAAGGCTTCATAAAGCTATACAGTACTGAGCTTCCGCTATTGTACTTTTTCTACAGAGAAACAATTTTGAGGCGCCCGAAACAGTGCAGCTGCTGTATAATTAACCCAGCAAGAATGCAATACTCTTACCTCCATGGGAGTACTGTCAGCACTGAGGGATGTGAAACCTACGATGTCACTGAAATATATTGTGACTGAACTGTACGATTCGGGCATGACTTGACCACCGGTGATCAATTGTGTAGCGATTGGCCTGCGGGAAAAAGGAAGCCACGTTGGGGGTTGATTTTCTGTTGAAAGATGGACCCCGGTGACAGAGAAAAGTCCCACTGCGAATAAAAATCAGCGCCAGAAACCAGGCCATCGGCTTTATTGTCTGGGACAACTAACGATAAGCCTCGATTACACATCCTTACTTTGGCAGCAGCTCATGAAGCAGCTGTTCCATTTTTTGCTGCTCCTCTACCAATTGTCTATTTCGTTTTGCAACCAACTCTTCCAAGTTGGCATTGTACTGTTGCATGCGAGTTAGGAGATTCTCCGTAAAGTTAAAACGACGTCCTCTTCAAAAAGGCAGCAATCATCAGTTGAAGATTTTCCCGAGAAAATGCTTATTATCGCTTACTTATTTGCAACTTTGAGCTGACCAATAACAGTCATGCAACTGGGTCTCAAGTCTTCATTTTCTTCTAAACATGCCGCTACCAATTTTCGAAGAATCTGAGGCTCCAGTGCTGCCACAGAGCTCGGGCGGAAGGCTGGGTAGCAGTCCGGCTTAGCTCTGACGCGGTTGAGGATATCTGAAATCGGCTCTCACTGTGTCATAGCTTTCAAGAACGCAACATGGAAGACACAATAAGCCTTGCACATCAGGCGTAGAAAAGACATGCCGAAGTGTAATAACTAAGCCCTCTGAAGCTGCTTATTCAGGAAACCATTGGGAAAGTCCCCAGGCCCAAATGCGCCAGGCCATGCCCCAGGCCCATTGCGAATGGGCCATGCCCCAGGCCCATTGCGAATGGGCCATGCCCCAGGCCCACTCGCATTTGGGTCCGGGGACTTTCCCCGGACCCAAATGCGAATACTCGTGTGCTTACCAGTGACTTCAAATTCTTGCCTTTCCGTATTGTAAACTGGATTTAATGTCAATATTTCGATGGCTATTATTCCATAAGAATATACGTCAGCATGCTGAGATCGGAGAATCGGCCCGCCGCGCAGTATCTCTGGCGCGACATAGAGTAGCCCTGCAATTGTGGACTGGACTTCACACAGTTCTGAACTGATTACGTAAAGACATCCTTACTTTCGTTCTCTTTGCCGTCATTCGAATGAACATCTTGAAAGTGAACTGTGTACCAATCGGATACCTTGACCACAAACCTCGAATCAACCAGGCAGTTGGTCGATCTCAGGTTGCCGTGCACTCCAAATACGCTTTTGTGCAAGTAATTCAGTCCCTATAAGACGTCGATTCACGTGAGTATGAGAACATACAGTGTGTGTTCGGTCCCGTTAAACACAATCGTAGTTTTCCTATATTATTCTGTTTCAGTGATAGTGGGTCACCAAATCATTAAGGACACTGCCGCGCCCCAGCATATAGCATTGATACCATTGGCGCAGTACCATTTCCCAAAATCAGAATCTTTGTTGCAAATTTCCTGGGTCTTGGCAGCAGTAGGTCTGGCTAGTGTTTCGAATTCTGGTTCAGTCAGAATAGCATCAAACTATTGGTGTATTGACACTCATACTCAAAATCAGACATAGCAATATGCTGCACTGTGTGACGCAAAGATGCACACAGGACCAAGAATCGACGCTATTCGACCGCGCACAGTAAGCTTTCTGGCTAGCGTGGGCGCATATGACAGCGTCATATACAGGATTAGGTTTGACATTCTTGGACAGACAGGATGCTTTTCTTTTGAGAATTTTTTAACTGCGGTTTTAATTCCCTACGTTTTATGTAAGGCTTCGGTTTTTCATATTGCATATTTTCTGTTGTGAAGTACCACAGTGTGACTTCTCATCACCACAGCTCGTCAGTACCTTCGTGGACTGGGCGACAATCTGTACCGTACCGTCAATAATGAGCGCCTTGTTTTGTAGGTACTTCTAGCCTGTCTAGCCATAAATTTTCATCACAAAATATGTCTAGCCTGTTACTTGTATTCAAAACAGCACGATTATATTTAAGAACAGTCGGCACTGATTATACGTGGCTCTTGCTTTTGTATTGTTTCATTATTGAAAGAAACATACGCCGAGGGTCAACTCTGGGATCGTGACCTTGGACACATTGGTCATGATTTCCCGCCTTGAGTCCTCGAGTACTGTACTTTAGGCTGCTAGCAGCAAACGGAAGGCTTCTGGCTAGAGCCAAGGCTAGCTACAGTAGACATCGTTCTTCGGCAACAGCAGTTCACGCCTGCCTCAGAACAGTGTGACAGGATCAAAAACATATGGTTTCCTTCCCAACAGTTTGCAATGTTGCGAGTCAGTTTTGGATTTCTCACTATGATGATTAGTGCCCAGTCCCCGCTACATATTAGCACCATGCCAGTCGCTCCTCTCCGCTCATCGTCAGACTAGGACTCTGACCACGCCCCATCCGATAACTACGTAGTGACTTGGACAGAATCAATCCTGCTGACATGCTAGGCTTGGCGTTAACTAGACTTCCTTTCGCCATAAACAGCTCTGCTGAAGGGTTTCTATGCGGCGAATTCCAACTTCCTTACAGTCCATGATTTTAGAACATTTGATCAGGGGCCGGCCGGGTGACCTCTCGTCGCCTATTGTTTCATTCAATGGTGCCCCATGCAGATTAAGTCTTGCAGTTTTGGGCAGGTTGGACAGCGAAAAGAAGGCGCTCGTGAGTATTTCTATCGGCGGCGCAAGTAACCCATTTAAGAATGTCATGTGGTGGTATGGTCACCACACATAAAATTGAAAGTACTGTACTTTCAGCAGGTTGAGGTTTTGACGCCTGAGCCACAAAAATCACTTTTCCTGTTCCCTTTTCATTTAAAGACCTTTTCGCGTCAAAAACCTGGCACGCCACTGATTTGAGGCCTGTTTCGCTGTTGAAATCGGATAAGACAACGAAGATTCTACTTTAGGGCATATTTCGTTAACTTCGTTATCACTTACACTTTGCCTCTTGAGATAAAAGAATTTTCTTACAAACACACTTAAGGCGCATAGCAGCGAAGTGACTGAGTTTATGTGCATGTACAAACCGCGCGCACTATCCGCGAAGCCCACGGTCAGCAAAGGTGAAGCTCTCCCTAAAGTTCTCTCACATACCTGAGCAATATCGTGAAGAAGCGATAAACGAAATTGGTCGTCCCAAAAAAGGTTGCTCGCTTCAATCAAGTCCTAAATCGATCAGATATTACCGATAATATCTCTTTTTTAAGTCTGTTAAACTGCTAGTCCGACATTGAAAGACATACTTCGACACTGCCTTTCTGACAATATTCCACGACCATGCACTGTTTCTCAGGTGCCACGCAGGCTCCGATAATTCGGATCAAATTATCATGTTGCAAACTTTTCAGCTAAAAACTTATCCAGTTAGGCATTAAAATAAAACATTTATTACAGACTTACTCGATTCATTTCCAGAACGAATTTCTTCTCGTGTACTTTACCCAGAATACGTTTCTGTTTAATTGCAACAGTAGAACTACGGTAAGTCGCGATTTCTACACTCGGTGCAAAGACGACATGCTGGCTATTTGCAGTTGATATACTTCGCGAGCGAGTTTGTCTACTCCTAAGCTAAAATGCCAAGAAATGATCATGAATTTTGGTTCCAGCTATCAATGAATAATTACCGAATGTAGACTTCCACTATGTCTTGCGTCGGATGCAGCATTGCTACAGCCTTTTAAGTCTTCTGGACGAATAAGCCATTGCAAATTTTCCATCATTTGCTTATGTTTCCAGTGCCTAAAAGAATTTTCGATTACTGAATTACAAGCCTGATTGACATTTTGCGAATCTTACCAATAAAACAGTACAACGACAAGGAGGAAGATAATCAGAGTTGTGAACACCGAGGTCGTTGTGTAGAGTAATGTGCCTAAATGAAAAAGCATTTCATGCATTATTACAACGAGCGCTGTAGCCATCCGTCGCTATCTCTGCGAAAGAGTGAAAAAATCCGCCCATTGATAGTGACCTGGCCCAAGCTGAGACAGATGCACGCAAAGCTGGATTCTTATCTCGCATTGGTTTTGTCACAGTCCCTCGCAGAAATTTTCAGCTGGAATTTCAAATTTTAGGCGCCTCCTTATACGTAGCTGAACAACAGATCACCTGAAAAACAGACACCTACGATTTGGAGGGGGAATGCAATCGGGATTTTCATGACGGTAGCCACAAACTGGAATATTTTGGGGTGGAGTGGTCACGTCTTTGTTGCTGCTCCAATCGATCTTTTTGTACGCAAGCCAGTCGATTTCATTTTTGACGGCATCATACATAGCAATTGGCTAAAATTTTAAGAAAGTTATTGGATTCATAGAGCAGAATGCCATGAATCTCACATCGAATTCGTCAGTTTCTGGATTTAAATCGTTGTAATTATAATTTAGGAGCCGATCATTGAGGTCGTTTATGTAAAATGGTCCAGTAACCACTAAAAAACAGGATATAATTTTAAATGCCATTTGAATTTCGAATTTCCCCTCACAGACAAATATCAGCAGGCACGGTAGTGCCTGCTTAGACCAGCCAACCAGACGCCTAATGCTAAAGGACGATTTTCGCCGGCTAATAACTCGAGAGCGTGGCGACGAAAATTTTTGATTTTTTTGCAGTACAGTATGCGCTACAAAATCTGCTATCAGAAGAGAATGCTAAATTTGATGCCAGATTTTCTTGTAAGATCAATTATAGACTATCGCCCAGAGCGGCTACAGTAGGCCTTAGAAGGACCTATGACCAATTTACCTTGCCTTGATTTCATTAGCGACTTATGTACAGGAAAACTCATTATTAGAAAGTAGTTTAGAAGACTTACACTCGCTATCGTTCCACCAACGATTTTTCAGATATGGCAATAAATTGGCCCCGTTAGATAAATCAGCGCCATCTGAGAGAGCTTGCTTTAAAACTTCCGACAATACTATCACTGAGTCGTAGAAGGCGCCGACACGAAACGATACCTACAGTAAAAAATCGATTGCTGATACTGGTCACAATCACTTTTAGCCACTGCACCCGCTGTACGTGGCCCACACCCTGGTTGATATTTCAGTTAGCCGTGCGGTTGAATAAAAAAGTTCACCTTTGAGAGCACGGCTAACAGAAACAATTATCTTTCAATCTGACGTCTGCCATGCAAATCATGAAGCCACAGATACAAGAGACAGAACGGGATAAAAAGTGGCTCACGGATTCATTGGGCGAGAACACGTCGCCAAACTGCGCCAACGCCCTCCTTCGGACCTCGGAATCGAATTCTTGGTACTTGCTCCACTGAGTTCTTGTCAACGAAATTCGTATCAGCGACCGATAAGCTTGCTTTGCCTTTTCGTCTCTGGAATCGTCTTGCTGCCAGTCTTTATCGTGGCCCAGCGTATCACCATTGAACAGATCAAAATCAAAATAAACGTGTTCTCCGTTAGTAAAGCCTAAGTCGTGTGCTGTCAGCATAAAATCCCGGAAATGATCACTGTTCGCCAAAACGATAAATACTAGAAAAAACTATACATGCTATAAGAGTTTTGAAGTAAATGAGCAAAACTTACCTCGGCTCACAGTATTCGCTTCTAATAAGACGGTTCTGTAAGGATCTTCCGACGATGTATCAAACGGGTACATGCCAACCAGAAAAGCATCAAAAGCAACATTTGCCACCGATTGTGATCTGATTGCTTTGAAAAATGCATTTGCCATATCCACATTGCGTTGAACAGATCGATCATAAAATATTGCGATACGGTTTAAATTGAACGCCTTCATGAAAGCAGTAACGGCCAACAAGACGTAGCCGTAGGCGTAGCCGAATCGAGCCAAAGTTGGAAAGTGACTTTTCTCCATAAAAATAGCATCTTCACCACCGCCCGTTAATGTTGTCACATTCAAGTAACCGGTCAATCGAGCCGCGTGGTCAAGGGCCACCGAGCATGCCGGCCCGATCAATGCGATCAGATCGCCCCGTTGGAACAATGCGGCTGCTTGACCAGACACGTTATCGGCACTACATTCGTTGCCAAATGTTGAAGTTATTAAATTCAATCTGGCTTCAACGGTGGATAGAATTTTTGAATTCGCCTTTTCTGCAGCTATTTGGAGAGCAGGGTACACCTTTTCTAGATCGTACGGTGTGCCCGCTTGGGACAAAAGAAAAACGCCTGCCGTCATTGTGAACCGAGATGCTGGATTGGATGGAATTTTTGTTTCATTTAGAGAACTATTTCTTTCGCGACAAAGGTAACATATTTTTGTTGTCATCGTTCCGATATCTGGTCCCTTATCTGCTTTAGCCGATAGGGCCATTGAAAAAAACCAAAGAAACGAAAAGATCATCCCGGAAACCAACATTCTCGGTCCCAGCTTTTTCTGAAAATGAAGGCGGTGTTTTGGCGGTGCTCAGCCGATGTTTTTGAAAAGACGCCTTTTTCCTCGCTTAATCAATCTAATCAAAATTTCAGGCAAAAAATGACCGAAAGACGCCGTAGCTAGTCGCTAAATTTAGTCTTTCAACATGATGGACATGCTTTGAAGAAAGTTAGGGTGCGGCTTCTCTGCAGTCACGCGATATCGGGTGTCAGGGTAAGTACCTTGGAGAAGTATGACCAGCGACGTGATGATTGCGCGTATCGATGAATCTGCAAAATATCTAGATGTGCGTAGTCACGTCCAAGGATGTCGGCCGGGTAATATATCAAATCCTGCTCAATCCTTCGGCTACGAAACACGCTGTCAATTAAGAAGTAACGGAGACAGCTAGGTACAGAATGCCGAGGTGCATTTTTCTAGAATCATGTTTTTGGAACGAAGTACGAAGAGGTATAGAATAATTTCGGGGTGTAATCGAGTGAAGGTAATTACGAAGAATCTAGACGCATGAGTAAGTGGTTGTACCTTTCCGTGCCTAAGGCCCTCCGGTATTGCAGACGTCAAGAATTAGGTTCCTTGGCAGGCAAGAGTGAAAGTATACGGGACGCGGTTCGTACGGACTCGTGATGCGTCGCTTACGACTTCGCGCAAGATGAGAGATATCACGAGACTTGGAGTAACAGTCCCTTAAAACTATTATTAAAATGAGGAAGAGGGAAATTATAGGCACGAGTATCGTCAACATCAGAGGGAACAGCTTGTTGATCGAGTTTGAGTTTCACCGGTTACCGCCTCATGCTTGGGACTTGGCTAAAATACATATCAAGTTGTAACTGGGGTTGTATCTTGAATGCACTTTTAGTCTCCCCTCCAAGAACTTTACTTGGCCCCAAAGTTTCTCTGAGATAGTGTGAGACTCCTGAGTCTTGCAGCAGCAGGTGTTATGACCAACCCACGAACACTCTTCCATGAAGATTTCAGTGGAGAAGAAGACAGGAAGCAGTTCACCGAATGGATTTCATGTTCTGCAAAGATGTCCCGGCCCCGACTGCCGCCATGTTGATCACTGAAACTTTGTATCTACTTGATTCGCATGACACACCCGTTTGACCAGCCACGCGACCTAAATTTGTGGAAATAAAGTAGGTATGCACTCATTAGCGAAGACATGAAACCATGTCATGCGGGCAAAACGGTATCGGATGGGTGCCATAAGTACAGTACTGTCAGAGTAGTCAGGTCTGGTGGCTTGGTTCTGTCAGCTGAAGGATGGATTTTCTGTATTTTTGCTGTATTTCTGTATTTTATCCGCTATAATTTCGGTTGTCGATGCAGGCGTATAGTTGAGCAAGATATAAAAATTTCTGTTGCATCAAATAGCTATGACCTGATATACTGCACTTGTACAGTGTACGTACAGTATCCATATAAATTAAATTGCCAAACAAAAAACCTGGAACACTACAGAAACACAAGTTTTGTTTTTTTCTAATCTGTTACTGCTTTTTAATTCGCCAGTTATACATAGAAGCAAGTAACATATCGCTGGATGCAGAATTTATTTCCTAACAACATAGCGTGGGGCCAACTGGGTTTTGCATCAATAGTTCTGTGGCCGTTAGCAAAGATAAGCTGTCAGCGCTGATTAGATTTGACAGTCTCTAAACTTCAACCGGTTCCCGTACAATTCGAGTTCAAACAATGCCCTACGAAATAAAATCAAAACTGTAAGATAAGGCCAAAAAGTCATTTTCAGCGCAAAAGTCTTTGGTCACTCGTCTTATCACAATGTTACTCATAAATACTGTGTGCTCCAAGCCCTCCATCGGCACCGTAGCGGACTGATCGCTTGTATTCTTACAACTTGTTTTTGTTTTCCGATGTAAGGGAAGTAACGCAGGTCATCAAGGAAACGCCAGAGCTTTGTATGGCTCTACTGCTACTACAAACGTAGCATTCGAATCCTACAGCTTTAAACCAACATGCAGGCAGCTTATCCTTGTAGCGCATCCATGCGGTCTTGGATGTGCGAGCTTATTGTGGTTGGCGTTGCTGAGCTTGGGGACGACTTATCAAGGCAATTAAAAGCAGAGACTTGCGGCCTCTGCACTGCCGCTGGATCACCAGCAGGATTCCACTCAGCAGGCGAGCGGACCTTCCTCAAGTTTGGATATTGACAAAGGCGCCAATAGACAGGATGGGATAGCCACCAACGGGGATCAAACCCTCGCACCACATTTTTGCTGGCCTCGATGTCGATGTATCACAGAACCTATCAGCAGACTGCAACTATTACACTTTAAGAGCCTGAAAGCAAGAAGGGCTATGGGGTTGATATGAATTCATGTCCTTGCATCCCTGTGTTCTCGAGCAGTGTGAAGTGTAAGGTTAACAGAAATCTGTCGTGAACTGTCATGCTTCTATTTCTGGGAGAGACGTCTGTGCTAGCCTGCATTGCTCGTCTTGCTTATCAGTCAGTCAAATAGTATTTCCGCATTCAGTGTGTTTTGTTTTTTGCTTATGCTTCCACTGTTGCGTCGGAGTGTTTGAACTTAACTTGCACGTACTGTACTTTTTTGGACACCTTGTATGCTGCAAATGTGGAATTCACGATCAGTGCTGTCAGCAACAGCTCTCGCCTCGCCTTGACTTTGCTCGATTTTCTCACGATTTGCAGCTGCTGGAAACCAGGAATCAGTAACTTTTTGGATAAAATACATGGCTGATAGTTAGACTGGTGTCAATAAGTTCTAAAAAACAGAATGAAAAACATGGGCCCTGAGCGGGGACTCTGGAATATCTCGAAACGACAAAATTTCTGGGGCTGTAGGAACTTTAAGAAATCACCTTAAAAAATCTCTGGAAACTCTGAAATGCCTGAAGCTTTTTAGACTGTGGTCGCCTTATCACTCTCTTGTTGCTGACATATGCGGGCAAAATTCAAAAAAATGATAGGAATTACCGGCATGGAAATACGTTAGCTGCTTGGTCCAGGTCAGTCCTCGTTGGTTGAGTTCTACTTTCCAGTAATTTTTGGTCCTCAGTCTGCGTAAGTCTTTTTGGGAGTCAAAAATACTTTGCTCGCGACCCGCCACTATGCGCGAAGGGTACTGTAGGTCGGAAAGTGGCGATTACAGTATGACCCATTGTGATTATGCCCCCTTATACAGGCATCGGCACGCTAGATTTCGCGTAGGCCGACGCACCTGTCCATCTGCCTTCAATTTTTCACATTTTGATTTACATGTTGTATTTATATCCTTCAGTATGACCTAAATAGGGTTCGACAGGAACATTTCGGTTCAAAAACGAAGCCCCTTGGTCCTACGTCAGAAGAGTACAAGAAAGTAGCGGCGAGTGTTGTTCACATATGTAAATGCGCAGGTTCATCACGGCTTGTTACTTACTAGTACTCCTAATTTATTTAAGGGCCCGGGCATGATGTGTTTGTGTCGGGAAATGCCTAACACGGCGTTTCATAGATTAATTTAAAAGTAATTGGGCAGGCGGATGTCACGCCAAAATATTATGCAAATTCTTGGCTAACCTTATTTCCTCTTGTCTTAGAGGTACTTCGCTAATATGATATACGATCTATAAAGGTCAAAGCAACTTGTCAAATGTCTCCTCTAAAATCTTCAAGAACATAGACCTGCTTAGTTTCATGTGACTGGGTCAACAGGAATTGTGATCCGTCATCATCGCTGGAAACATTCGATTTGTTAGTTTGCTTTAAGAACGTTTACTATTCACTCGAATAAAGGCTTATAAAAAACTCCATGATATTATAAAAATGATATTATACTTATACCATCTATTGCTATCCCATTTATTACTTACAAGAAGACAACATAAAATCCTCAAAAACCCACAGGGCATGTGCAAATATAGACAAATGATGAAAATATATATTGTAGCAACATGACGTAAATTAATGTGCATCATTCACCTGTTCGTTGAGCCCCGCAAATTTTATTAATAGAAGTGTAGACAGGTATATCAAAATACCAGTGTGGTGGACAGATTCTTGAGAGTGAAAGAACGAAAAATACCATAAGTGAGAAGCAGATGACCAAGGAATAAAATTTATGATCTTACGCCTGCCGTCAGCTGTTGTATTTTATTTTGTTATTAGGCTTTTAACGATCAGAGGGAATCTGTTTCAAACAATAGCCAATACGTCTCCATCATCCCTTTACCCTAAAATCTTCAGAAGATGCAGGATAGCCAAACCTTTTGTGCACATAATGTCAAACCTTGATGTTCACTTCGCCACGTCGCTCACACGCGAAGCCTCCACCCAATTCGTCAAGCAACGCCTTCGTCGCATGACTTATTTGTATTTTCAGAGCTTAGCAAAATAAAGTGGTAAAATTTACAATAGCAATAAAATATTAAATTTCGTACCTTCTGACGTCGATTCCATTCTGGACGCAGTATTCACAGTGTCACCAAATAGACAGTATCGTGGCATCTTTAAGCCAACAACTCCAGCGACGCAAGGGCCTAAAAGCCAAATGATGCTTCATTTTGCAGCTGTCTAACTGATCAGTTTTCTTACCTGAATGGATTCCAATCCGGAGATACAAGGATTCATTTGGTCGGTGTCTGATTTTGAACGCGCATACAGCCGATCGCAAACTTAATGCTGTTCGGGCAATTTGTCGTGCATGCTCGATGCCATTCCGCTTAGGCAATCCGGACACCAGCATATACGCGTCTCCGATCGTTTCCACCTGCGAAAAGGACATGCCCAGACGCGTCCCTTCATGCTCAGCTATCACTTACCTTGTACACGTCATATTGATTGAGAATATCATCAAAACATGAGTAGAGGTCGTTCAAGAAAGTGACCACCTGAACCAAGTAATAATGTTAACATTAGCATAAGGGAAATCAAGTGTCTCCAGTACCTCCATGGGCGTGCTGTCGGCGCTAAGAGACGTGAAGCCAATAATGTCACTGAAATATATTGTAACCGAGCTGTACGACTCCGGCATAACGTGGCCACCAGAGATTAATTGGGTAGCGATCGGCCTGAAAGACCATTCGTACAGATACAATCTGGTTTTCTAAGTATTCGTATGCCACGGATATTCTCCTGTTAGTGTCTGCTACATTTGCCTTCCTATTCTGCCAGAGGGAACTCACTCAGTAGAATTCTGCTCTCAATCAGGAAACGCAGTCGTAAAAAAAAAAGATTTCGTGCACCTTCAACAAAGTACCCCCCCCCCCCCCCCCGTTGCGCGGGAGAGGATGGTGACAAGAACTTCATCTGGAGCAAGGTCAGTCCAGGACTGCAACTGCGGTTGGATCGTCGAGCTCAAAAGTTAGTGGGTAAACCTCGACGGCAGCAAGTCTAGGACTACATCAACTCCTGAAACAGCAACCCAAGTGGTTGAGGTATCTTAGCCAGAGCCATAGTACTCTATCCTCGTCATGGCCCGCACGACTGCCGAGGGTCACAAAAGCGGTAACTCTGCTTAACAATGCATCTCCTAGAAAGACGCACGAGTGCCGTTCATCCAGCGACTGAATGGGACTACGCAGCTGACAATGAGACCGTTTGGTCTTACTGTGGCAGTAATTCGTGCAACAATTGTTCCATTTTTGCCTGCTCTTCTAGTAGCTGTTTATTTCGTGTTGCCACAATTTCCTCCAAGTTCGAATTATATTGTTGCATGCGAAAAATCAGATTTTCAGTGAAATTGAAGCGACGGCCCCTAAAACGTCGTAGCAATGTTTGAAGTCTCACCAATAGTCGGCTTACTTGTTTGCTGCTCTCAGTTGATTAATAATATGCACGCAAAGCGGGCGCAGCTCTTCGTGTTCATGAATACAAGCTGACACCACCTTCTGAAGCAGTGGTGGTTCTAAGCCCGCCACAGCGCTTGGACGATATACATCAGATAGCTCATTTCGCATTGCCACGCGTTGAATTATTTCTAAAGAAGGATATAAAAGATGTGTGAACGACTTTTGAATGAATATTGCAGTCTGTAAAAGGGGCATGATTCTTTTGATACTGGTCGCTTCCCGCCTTTTCGACTTCATTCTGTGAGGATTGCGTCTTGGTCAGCAGACAAAATCTCTTTCACCCCGCAATGCAGACTGCTAAGCAGCTGTCTGCTTTACGTCGCAATGGCTCAATGCGCAAAACATCCAAAACGTTCTTCGCCAAAGTTTTTTATTCCCATGACACAATGGAAACCGATCGACCAATCGATGGACGAAACGTTGCGATCACAATACTCTCACTGTCACATGCAGCCATGATAGCAGACACATAGCTATAGCTCTGCAACGCAAGAACCTCCTACTGGAGAGAAACTTCAAAGACTTTTGGGCTCAGCATCAACAGCAGAGAGAACTTCACTTCTTCACTTTGACTGTCGACTGGAAATTGAACCTGGGTAGACAAGATTCTACATAGTTCTGCTGCGCAAACCACATAAGCTTCTCACTCAGACGACCAAGATATTTACCCCTCACCTTTAATGTCATGTTCTTGTCGTTCTGCGTTGTAAATTGGATTCAGCGTCAACAGCTCGATGGCCAAGATTCCATACGAATACATGTCAGCGGCCTGAGATCGCTTCACTGTGCCACGTAAGACTTCAGGCGCCACATACAGCAGTTCTATACAACAACGATATGCAGGATGTGAGCCTTTCTGTGCCTTAACGAGACTTCATACTTTCATTCGTTCTGTTTTCCTCTTCTGGCGCAGGAACAGTTTCAAAACTTGCTGTATACCAGTCGGACAATTTGACAACAAATCGCGAGTCAACGAGGCAATTCGTCGATCTTAGGTTACCATGCACTCCGAAACAGCTCTTGTGCAAATAATAAAGACCCTGCAAGAAAGATTCTTTCAACAATTAGCTGAAGAAGGCAAGTCTAATGTCAAGAAGGTTTGCGCAACTTCTGGTCGCACAACTCCCGATTGAGCTCCTCCCAATTCTAAATAACGTTCTGGATTATGCTGTCATGCTGGACGTTTCTTGGCCAGATGAATCCACAAGCAGGAAACACGATTTTTTCAAAATCAGAACTGCTTTTACCTGCGCGATATCATTAAGGAGCGATAACCTGAATTGATCATCCCACGTCAGATTGCTCGCCTCAATAAGATCCTGAGAAGAGCAGAACAAGGACTTGAAAATTGCAAATCAGTAGGATTTTTACTCGGCTTACTTGGATACTTCCTTTTCTGCAATATTCGACGACCAAGCACTGCTTGCCCAAGTCTATACACGCACCAAAAATACGGATCAAATTATCATTCTGCAGGTTTTTTAGCTGCAAAATGAATAGGTCTGAACAAGAAAGAAATTTATCGAAAAGGTTACTTACACGGCTCATTTCTAAAAGAAATTTTCTGTCATGGACTTTGGAGTTGATTCGCTTCGGCTTAACAGCTACCCAAAGACCTCGATAGGTGGCCACTTGGACTGATGATGAGACAACGTTGTGACTAATCGCAAGCGATCCGCTTCGTGAGAGAGTTTGCTTACTGCGGAGCTAAAAAAATGGCTGCAGTGACCGACTGACCAGTACGGGTTTTTCTTTTAAAATTTTTGTGGGTTAGGCCCCGTGCCACCCCATTTCTCCACGGGACTTCCAACCCGTTTTTCCTATGGCCGGTCAGCGGCCATGTTATGATCAGCGAGGCCGTGAGGTGACCAGCTCTCACGACAACTTCCCTCTGTGTGTTTCCACTAAGAGCACCTCCACACGAGGGCATCCTGTGCCAGCACCAGAATCCCAGGATGATGCGGGGGGAGAAGGGAGCGCCTTCCCGACTGGTGTTCGGGAACCAGCTTCCTGATTCTATACTCGTTCGGCGTCCGCCACTTGACAGTACTGGGTGAGTCGCCCAGGATCGGGTGTACAAGGCCAGCGGCGGTGTATACTGCCCTCCTCAGCTGGAACAGAACTGCGGCCTCCCAGTCAGGCTTGCTGGCCCAAGCAATGCGGGACCAACGCCTTAGCCAACTGAGCCACCGCGGCTCCCCCCGACTGACCAGTACGTAATTCAAGATCTTAGCAAGACAAGTGTAACTAGGCCAGGCAGTCGTCGTAGGGAGATGGTCGACCGAAGATAGCCGGACAAAAACTCCGACTGGAGCGCGTCTCACGACTATACCTACGGCTGAAAAACACCTGAAAAATGCCTACGGCTGAAACCCCAGCCACGGTTGAATCGCCATAGCCCACCAGGCTGTTGGTTACATTCTTCCTATCGACAGAAGAGGCGACGAGCCCATCGCCTCTTCCTGGAAGGAGTACCTCACCGGAAGGAAGACAAGATCCGTGACGCCAATGTCAGGCCTGGCGCGGAGGAGGAGGATGGCAGGACAAAACTCCGACTGGAGCGGGCAAGTCTTACGACCTACGGCTGAAACATCAACCCGAGAGGTTGACATCTCCCAGCCAGCAGAGAGTATCCATTACTCTCTTCCACTCACCATGGCCTACCAGGCGGTAGGTCACACAAGGGGCCTTGACATAATCTTGAGGGTTTTTAATATGACTGCGTCGATTCTTACCGAATGCAGACTTCCACTGCATCTACTCTCTGAAGCGCCAGTGTAGTACTTCAACTCCTCCGAACGAATTAACCATTGCAAATTATTCAGCATTTGCTTGCGTTGCCAATATCTGCAAGCACACATATGTCAGCGATATTAAGATTTTCCACAAGAGGTTCATACTGGTATCCAATCAGCGCAACGATAATAATGATGACCACCATGGCCAGCACTGAACTCGTCACGTAGAGTAGAGTTTCTAAATGAAGGAAATTTTATGTGCAAGAAACGGTTTGTGTCCATCTCGACTGTAGTTGGCTGATAAAGAAGATCAAATGTCTTACGACTAGGAGGCGGAATGCATTCTGGATTCTCATGTTTGTAGCCGCAAATTGGGGTGTCCAACGGAGGACCCTTAATGTCGCCATTGCTGCTCCAGTCAATGTTATACGGCTGATTCTCCATCCATTGGATTTGATTCATCCCGGCATCAAAAAGAGCAATCGGCTGAAAATATTTCAAGGATATGTCATGACCAAAGAACAAAAAGCATGCGCAACTGCAGATATTGTTTTTTGCTGCTACTGATTAGCCGCATGTGATTCCTGACCTTTATTTGGGTGGCCCGCAGCTGCCGAAATTTTAACCCGAATAAACCCAACTGTGTTAGGTTGAGTCATACAGTAAATTCGCCACCTTCCAGTCGGAGTCATTGTCTCTTGACATCTTCTCCCACTCCCGTAAGCGCTAAGGCTGCAGTGCGAGGTCGGAGGTGAGAAAAACAGCAGCTATCGGAATCTGACTCGGATTTTGGAAGCGGCCTGCAGTTGCCAATATGGGGAACATGACACTTTAGTTTGACTTGCTTCTTCCACTTCCGTCAGAGCATTTATCGCCGAGTTCAAAGCATGGATTAGAAAAGCATACGTATTTTCCTGTAGCCATATAATATGCTATAGCATGTAGTGTATAGCATGCTACTGTATATAGCTACTGCATAGCATCCTATGCTGTATAATTATAATTGGACTGAGTAGCTAGTTTCACAAAAGCAAAAAATATCCACTAAAAAACTGTTAGCATACGAGCAGTTAACGGTTCAAGCGTTCCTGTCAGCTCCAAGTATCTGCCGGGACTCCAAATTAAAGCAATGGAATTATGACGGAGTGATAGGGCAAAGATGCAACTGATATAGTACATTCTGCTGCTACTTTTGTTCTCAAGAGGTAGTGAACTCTCCCACCAGATGGCCCATGGTCTGTGTTTCCACTCATCGTCAAACTTCTACACCTTGTAGGACCAAATACTGCACTACCTCGGACAATCGCTGAGAGGTTTGCAGCCATGACTGCTAGGCCAAACCGACTTTCCTGGCCGGGCACAACCTGAACCGCCTACTGTAAACGCGCGCCTGCGCACCCCTCAACGCCGTAGCCGTGTGCTTCTTTGGATATGGGATTGCTATAGATGTTTTTAATTTGAGCCAAGTCAAAAAACGCACCTCAAATACTCCCGTTTGTGGATTTAAATCATTGTAATTGTAATCTATCAACCTGTCGTTTTGTCGATTTATGTAGAACTGCCCTGTCACCACTAAAATAAAAAAGTTTCAGGTGCTAGAGAAGTGGCAAAGAAGGCTAGGGGTTTACTTACAGTCGCTGTCATTCCAAAACCGGCTTTTGAAGTAGGGCAGAATGTTGACGGCGTTGGAGATATCGACTCCATCCATAATTGATTGTGTCAAGGCCTCTGCCAAAATTATGACTGCATCGTGAAACGCTCCGATTCGAAAGGATACCTGAATTTAGACGCTTAGACAGGCAGATCAGCAAAGCAAACTAGACAACTGCTTGCTTACTGTTTCATTCGGCCCAAAAATGCCGTCTCCGAAAAGTAGCTGTGATCGATTTCTTACTTCATAATCGAATCGTTGGAAATTTTTCCATTGTGTACTTGCCAAGGAAACTCTAATTAATGAGCGATACGCTTGTTTTGCTTTTTCATCATATTGGTCGTTCCTTTTCCAGCCTTTATCACCGTCGAACGAATTACCATCAAAAAGGTCAATATCAAAGTAAATATGCTCGCCGTCCGTTAATCCCATATTGGCTGCTGCTAACATAAATCGACGAAGTACGTCCCCTCTTGCTGCTACGAAATATACTAAAAAGCAAAGAAGCGCCGTAGGCACTATCTGCAACCTGAATGCAAGAATTTTTGGGCAGAAAATATTGGAAAATGTCACCGCGTTCTGTAAAGAACAATTGGTGGCGACAACAAAACGTTTTCCCAACTAAGTAAGGATGGTATACGATTCCTTGTCAGCATGAGACACAAAATCGGTCATTCTTGTTTTCCGGGTTGACCTAATTTTATGCAAATGTGGTACAGTGCGAAGCCACTTATTTTGTTCTTCCCTTTTATTCCCTACTCTTTGCTTGCTGTCCCAAAGCTATTCCTGTCAAATTAAAAGTCGAGCTAATAATCAGCAGACATGAGAAACTGTATGTAAAGTCAAAGGAAGTTGAATTATGAGTTATAATCTCCATTTTTCCTACTGTGCAGCGGGGCGACCAAGAAGTACAATTTCCTAATCACTGAGCATTTCTGATTTTAACAACTTGTTGTAATAATCTCACTTAAAACAAAATGTCGGAAAGCCTATCGGAACTAATACTAAAACAATGTGGATACTGTAGTGAAAATGTTTGTGCAACTTATCAGCGCAAACCTCCACGGACTGACTGACATGCTGAGGTGCGATAACTAAGAAATATTCGGGGCGATTGAATACCCACTTTGGGCTGCTCATGGTGAATGAATGCATCGAATCGGCCCATCATATTCGAACGGCCTCCAAATAAGCATCTCGAAAAGCAGTATTTTTGAGAGGAGACTGCGGACCAGTGTGGCTCTCTGCAGTCCTTAGTTCAGTAGTCTCGACCGTCCAGACGTGGCTGTGGGACTTACTGTAGGTTTATCCTGTGCACTACAGCAGACTGGAGAAGTCTCGCCAAGGTAACCGAGCTCTGATGGCTCATGGAATCAAAGATATCTAAACACCTGGCTTCTGAAATTTTTAAAATCATCAGAACTTTTAAACAGATGAATGAGCGGATTCATGTTTTTTTAGCCATATTTGATAAAATAAAACCCCGAGGTTATTTGCTTGGCGTTTTTTAAAGTTTTAGAGCTCGAAATATGATCAAACTGTAAAATCGTATTGTTATTAGACCCCGGATAGGACCAGATGCTTTCAGGAAGAGTTAGGGTCAAGTCTTTTTTTAAAATCAGGTCGAACGGGTGAAAACCGCAGTTGTGCAAGCCCGTAGCTGTTTATCGTTCCTAGTTTTGTACCTAGTTTGCAAGTAGCAATCACAGAAACCGTCTTATACTGTTCTAAGTTCGCGTTTGCAGAATTTGTTAATATGCATGCATCGACAATCTGGCAGAAGCCGTCAGGAGATGTGAAGTGCACGACTATGGAAAACTCACGCTTACGGAATTTTAAAGTTGGAAGGATAGGTTGGAGAACGTAGCCCGAATTTGATCATACGTATTAACCATGAGCATCTATCACGAGCAGAAATTTTAAGGTTCAGCGAAAACCCTCTCTGTGCTTTGCTTTAATAGCATCTACGTAGCAGGAAGATCTAGTGCTTCTGTTTTTACGCCTCCTACCACTGGACAAACAAGCCATACCACTCACTTACCACGACTCCGTGCGTTGGCCAAAGTTAGGGCGTTTGTGAACGGATCTTGAGCATTTGTGTCGAGCTGATATGGTCCAATCAGAGTGGCATCGAAGCTGATATTCGCCACCGACAGCGCCCTCAGAGACCGCGCAGTCGCATCGGCCAGATCAGTGCTGTATGAATCGTTGATATCATAGAATAACGCTACTCGTTTCAGGTTGAACGATTTCATGAACGCGATCACAGCCAGCAGAATGTATCCATACCCGTAGCCAAAGCGAACCAGTGTCGGGAAATGTGATTTTTCCATGAATATTCCATCTTCCCCGCCCCCCGTCACTGTGGTCACGTTCAAATAGCCGGTTAGTCGAGCGGCGTGATCCAGAGCGACCGAGCATGACGGACCGATCAGAGCGATCAGATCATTTCGCTGAAATAATTCAGCAGCTTGGCCCGATATGTTATCAGCCGTGCATTTATTTCCAGACGGCGACGTTATCAATTCCAATTTCGCGTTCACTTTTGACAGGATCTTGGAGTTTGCTACTTCCGCGGCGATTTGTACTGCGGGATACACTTTTTCCAAATCGTACGGCGTCCCAGCTCGTGATAAAAGAAATACACCGGCTGTCATGGTGAACAAGGATGCGGAGGAATTATCTCCCGAGGCGGTGGATGAATTTTTTCCTCGACAGAGATAACATAGTTTTGGTTTTGGTTTATCCACATCCGTTATTGCTTCGCCCCATTCGTCTTGCCCAATCACCGCAATGGCTGCGAAATTATACGCATAATACAAGAACCAGAAAGCGCGCATTTTGCAACTTCTGGTGCGGAAAAAAGACGTGAAATAACCAACAGCCTTGAATCAAACTACAACGAGTCACTTTTAGCTTGAATTATTTCACACAAAAAGGATTTCCAGTCATCCAGCTCGATGTCTACTCGAACGCGTCTGAGTGATTGGTCGTATAGGAACATCTGACGCGTCACATTTTCAATCGTTAACATTATTTTCTCTAATAAATTCCTTCTGAGCCAAGTATTAGTACTTATATTAAAGGAAGTACCGAAACTTGTCTACAAGGATAAAGGATTAGCGAGAATAGGTGCGGCCAGGCATCAACTTGTCTAAGAGATGAATTGATCTCCCTCGGCCCGTGATGCCTGATGGACACATATTCAGCGTAAACAAGGCTCTGGCGTGATCTGACAAACTTTCAAGCAGAGAAGCAAATTATGCCCGGAAAACTATGACATCAACGCTACGGTCTCCATGTGCAGTGTTCGCGCTAGAATATGAGTACTTACTTAATTAGCCGGCTAATAAGGCGCTGCTAGCTGATACTATATACCGCGATAGAAATAGATGTTTGGATGAAAGAAAGAACCGATGGCATTTCGCTGGCAGCGTGTTTCGCCAAGCAGGAACGATTCTCCTTCGTCAGTTGCGCAGGAAGGCATTTTGTCACTTGAAAGATGCAGTTAAGAAATTCTTGAATAATTAAGCCTTGCTACAAGTAGGCTAACCATTAGCTAACACAGAACATTTTGTGTATGTGTTATTGGACAGCTCGATTAAACAAAGCCCCGGTTGTCAGGTAAAATTTTGCAAGAGTCGGCGTCCGCAAGGGCACTCTATTCCGCGCAGATGACAATATCTGGTGGGGTCTAGACAGAACGCCTGTGATAACAAGCAAATAAAAAATCAAGAAGCAGCCGTAAAAGCTGGTTTTCACCTACCCAAAAATATTGTAGGGTCTCTCGAATTACTTCAAGCATAGGCCGACGTTTTTAGGTTTATCATGTGCGAATGTGACAAATTCAGTGGGTTTGATTAGCACAACATGAGAGCACCAATAAAAAGACCAAGGCGGCAGTATTATGACAGGCTGGGGCTAAAAGTCTGCTGCGAGTGCTCTAGTGCTCCGCTATCGCAACTCGCCATAAATCAAGAAAATCAAAGGAACAATTCTTAAGATTTGAATTCCCTTGAATTTATACAGCGAATATGTATGTGCAAGGGCTCAAGTGTGGAGTAGATTGGTTCGAGGTCGATGACTAACTGTGCTCGCACCCCCGTCTGGCCCTTCCGTGAGCACCGCTTTCCCATAGAATGACTGGACACCCTTGTTCGTGGCTCCTTTTCTGATAAGTTGAGGTATCACTGGATGCGGAAGTCACGTACTGGTTTATCGATTCATTACGGTTTCATATCAGTCAGAGTTCTTAAAAACTTCGCAATTTATAAATTCGCCAAATTCAATCCTTATGAATCGTTTGTGCAACTGTTCGACTCAGAGAACGCGTTTGCCAAGGTGAATGCTAGAACAGCAAAGACTTCCGGCTTGCTGAAGCTAGTTTCTAATGAGGAACACTTCAACCCACTTTAACGCCCATATTTCGATAAGACAGCGCTCGCCCTTTTTGACGGGGCCACTTACGATTAGACGAGGGGCGTACACTGATGCACCTTTAAATGGACACTAATCGAAGTGACGACGGAGGCGAAAAATACAGAGAGTAAAGTGGCCTGCTCCTACTGTGTTCGATGTTTTTGAGTCCCAGCTGGCTTATTGTCGAACATACTTCGAAAAGACTCCGCAGGCAGGCAGGCAGGCAGGTCACCTACTCATAGGTGCCTGAGACATCAACCCGACGGGTTTCGGCCTCGCCTGTCGGAGCGTATCCAGCGGCCAACGAAGGCAACTGGTACGTTGCATGCGGTGCGCCCCGACCTGGCAACGGCCAACCTGGCGACGCTGAACTGACGACGCTGACCAAGCTAGATAGGCCAGCCTGGCAATAACCAGGCAATGGACAACTAGGCGATGGGTGACCTAACGATGGATGACCTGGCGACAGATGACCTGATCATGTGCACCCTGGCGCTCAAGCTCTGATAGCTGCCTGACTCTTCCGAAAAGACAATTTCAAGTTCAAGCATTCGTATAATGTCAGGTAAATTACACAGAAGACATGACACACCATGACGATGTCGATTTGAATTTCAGACAACACATGTACTGCAAGTTATCAAAGCCCAAAGATGATCCAAAACTCGAGACATGAATTCTCATCATCTCGCTAATCCATCTGATAATTGTGAGAAACACCACGGAGGAACTCGATGATGTTAGCTCGTTCTTAGGAGCGTAATTTTCTCAGAATGCGTTCGTCAGCTTCTTCATACTGAGCCCGCTTGTGAGGTGGTTGGTGTCCCGCAACGTAACGCTCATAATCAGCATCACATACTTTCTCCGTTTTCTTTAATCCATCAATGAACTTCCACAGTGATTGATGAGCCACTCCAAACGACAGCTGAAGCTTGCGATGCAAAGCCGCTGCGAAGTTGCTGGTGCGATCTTGACCAAGGAGAGTGCGCTGATAGACATTCCAGGCAGGCAGTTTGCTCCAGAATAGGGAAACAACGGTGACGCGCGGGCTCCTTTGTTTCGAAGGCTCCCGACATAGCTGTTCGTGAACCAACAGATTGGTTCAAGTTCTGGCAGCCATGTTCTTCCAGCTCAGTGAGGGTGTGAATGACATCCGCTTCTGGGACAAACGCCACTGATGTCGCGTCATCGCGAACTGTTAGCTTGGTGTTCAGATTAGTGATGAATGCTTAGAATCTGCCTGAAGTACTAGCATTAGAGCTATGGGGCGATAGGCCCGACTCGTCTAAGCTATCCCACAGTTAGGGAGTAACCTTTGCTTTGTGTAACTTAACGGGAAAGAATGTGTGTATAGTTCGCAGTAAAAGAGTTCGTGAACGGTCGAGTGGCTTATGTGGGAAGAGTCGCCTCAACTGATGTACAGTACAGTAATCATCTTGGCTTGCAGAGCGAATCCGGCATCGGCATAGTATATCTCTGCAGCAAGTGCGATGAAGCCAGATGTTTTCGGAGGTTTTGCACAAGATGAAACAAACATCTGAATGATCTCAGCATCTGGAAACTCAGCTTGAATGGCTTAGTGAACAGCGATTTCGTAATCGACATCGATCGCCTCAGGATTAAATAAGGGCTACGCCGCTTTGATCAACTGTAGCATCTTGACGTATGTCTCAGTCGTCTTGTTTGGAAAGAGACAAAAGAGAATGGGGAGCATGAAGCCTCCACGGCCAGCAAGAAGCACAAATATCTGGGAAAATAGTGGTGGTGCCAGCAGAAACGTGCCATCAGAAACGTGCCATCCGTATACTTCGCGCATTTCACCACCTCACGTTTCGTAATATTCTCGACCAAAAATGAGCACCCGTTCAGGTTCAGGGCCAGAATCAGCTTTAAGGAAGTTCTCGGAAGCACCTGGGCTATATTCGTAATGGCAGAACCCTTCTGGAATCACGATCGCCTGACGGTTCTCTGGCATCGCTGGTGCATCTTGCCCTTTGCGAATTCGGTTGCACGTTTTGCGCGTAGCACTGGCTGCCGTTGGGAACTGGCCCATGACTGCGATCGGAGCATTTTGGATCAGCTCTGACCTAATTCGCGAGGGATTCTCCATGGTCGTCGCTGCCCGCCGTTTAACTTGCGTCTGGATCATCAACACCTAGACACGGCCGACGTTTACAGAGTTCGAACGCGTGTGAACTGTGCGCAACGTGTGGAAGTTGCCTTCAGCCGTCGTCCACACACCCCCATTGCAGCCGGCGTTTTTCTGATCACATCGCCAGAATGTAAAGAGACCATTCTTGCTCTGCTTGTTCATCACATATGCGTAGCCATCGTGGCTAAACTTTTCCTTGTTTTGCTGGGAAGTAATTGCAGGATCCATTTCTTTAGTTCGCTCACAAAACTCCTGACAAAACTCTTGACAATACGACAACGAGACTGATGAAACACTGGTCGTTGAGTCATCCGTCGGCAAGTCGGCGTCGGCAGGATGACCTCAGCTAGGACAGCCTGGCCCGCGTTGCATGCGCCGGCCAGTCAAGGCAACCAAATACAGTACATTCTCCATAGGCCAAACACACCTACTACAGTCCTTCCTTTGCTACATTATGCCTGATGAGTCGAAAACACGTGCTGAAATTGATTGTGTAAAAATGTGTGAAAAATTACTCATCACTTTGAAGGTTGAAGTGGAAGTAAGGCAGAGGCTTCAAAAAGTCTTGCTGAAGAATTCATAATTCAATGATAGTAAGTCATGAACGCAACAGAACAAAAAAATGGAGAGGACAATTTGCACCTTCCAGCCATTGGCCACGGCAAAGTGTCTCCTGTGTCAAAATATTGTGGTTCCGGTATTCTTCAAGTAACCAGTAGGCTCGACGAAGTGGTCGTGTTGATTGAACACCATTAAACAGCGCAGTCTGACATCGGGAGACAAAATATTCCCACAACATCCCCACTCCCCATCACCTGAGGAATATGTCGCCTGCGGATGTCCCCAAGTTGTTTAAGTGCAATGAATTCGAACCTACTGTCTTATTTTGCCACCTTCTTCCTCATTTATTCCAAATTTCTCCAAGAATTTCTCTTTATTCCGTACGTCTGCTAAACATTTCACAAAAGTACGCTACAATGAACAGCTGGAACTCATGCAGCACGTAGAAACGATTGGACGTACACGCTCGCAGTCATGATGAAGGCGATGAGCGCGACCAGAAGCTTATCCACGAAGATAATGAGAGATCGATGTTGAAAAGCATTCAACACTTTCGTTGTCATACTTTCCGAAGATTCCATGATTCGCCCTCGACAGTCACAGTATCGCTTTCTTGCTGGTGGAACACTTTGGCCGGCCACGCTGTTCATCAGGTTCAAATTGTCCATTATGGTTGACATATTTGATCGCCCTCTGTTTGATGTCTTCTGAATACCTTTAGTGTTCTTGCTCGCGCTTGTTTAGGAGAGCAATAATGTGGGTTTTTTCGACTTGATTCTTTCTAGCTCACCTCACCGTATTGCTCTCAGGTGTGGTCGGATGGCCCACCAGCTCTTGCGTTTGAACAGGAGGAGGTGTGTGGTTCTAATTGGCTTTGACGTCAAGTTGCCTGCCGGTCCCATTTCTCTTGCTTGTTGTTTTCATGGAGGACGAAGTTGGTTTTAGTGTTTGCTAAGTATTTTACAACTCAAACAAATGGGGGTCTTTTAGTGGTAGTATAAAAACGAATGCAAAGAATAATCGTGTTTGCCTTCGCCAAACCAGTTCAGACGTGTTCATGCGAGTGCGCCGAAAATAGGACTCATCACAAACGTGCAGGAGTGAGTGAACGAGTGGCATCGGCGGTTAGAATGATGCGGGAAGTACGAGCGTAGTTATTTTTCGGCCAACAGTTGTTACAGTCCGTCCTCGGCCGTCTTATATTTGATTTTTGTTTAGATTCGTATTTTTAATTCCATGCTTCTAAAACCCTAAAAATGGCTTTCGATGATATTTTGACAAATTATTTGGGAGAGTTCGGCAGGTACCAGGCGCTGCAATATTTACTAGTTCAAGTGCCTAATATGTTCACAGCCATGCAATCGTTATCCTGGACCTTCACAGCGGCTAAGATGAAGCATCGCTGTTTGTACCCGGGTGAACATGCGGGCGCTGCGTTTTCTGCTAACGATAGTTGGTAAGTTGAGTGTACTTTTTTAGGCAAATGTGCGAAAACTGTCAAGTTTGGAGGGCTTGCTCTCCTGATTGCCGTCTCTTCTATCACATCTACAGTAACATGTTTTACTGCAACCCAAACTCACAGGTGATAGTACCGCCATCAAAGAAAATTAGGTAGCCAGTCGTCGGCAAGCAACTTTTCCGAGAGGCTGCTATGGCCGCACTACGGCCAAGCGCACCTCAGTACCACCGCTGGTAAATTCTTGGCTCCACACATACTGTACAGTAAATGACTGTACTGTACTGTACAGCAAATAACCCACTTTTGTGAGCAAGAGGATTTTCGCCCGTGTTTCCTCGAGTGCGGTATTAAAATCCGTTTCTCTTTTTAGGCATGAACACGTGGCTGATCTCGCTGGCGATAAACCTGGCTGTACTAGAATCGTGAATATGAGCGTCAATCAGTATCTACCAACCGGTTCCAAAGTGTCCACTGAAAGTTGTCTGGGCGGCTACGCTTGGGATTATTCTGACATGACCCTCTCAGCAGTTAACCGATGGGATTTGGTTTGCGACCGCGACGTAATCAGAGCAGTTATCCAAAGCATGTATTACGTTGGCCAATTTCTTGGATCGATCGTTTTTGGTATTCTAGCTGATACGATCGGCAGAAGGCCAGTCTTCCTGTTGGCTATCCTAACACAGGTGATTTGCGGTCTCGGGATGGCCTTTTCTCCGTGGTGGCCTCTGCTGATGGTCCTGAGAATTGGTGTTGGATTGGCTCACCCAGGTATTGCCATAATGAGCACCGTCATTCTGGCGGAACTAGTGGGGCCTCGGTATCGTGTCATGGCCACTGTTGGCGGTGGCATATGTTTCAATCTTGGAGAGGTAGTTCTGGGCGCCTTGGCATATCCGTTACGCGATTATCGATACTTGCAGTTGACCATTTCCGTGCCAGCCCTGGTATTTGCAAGTTATTGGTGGCTTGTACCCGAATCAGCGCGGTGGCTAATTTCTAGAGGCCGATTCGAAAAAGCTGATCGCATTCTTCGTCGAGTCGCTAAATTCAATGGCCACGATTCGCTTCCTCCCGATTGGCATCAGCGAATAGAAAAAGACAAGTTCACATCCGAGTTGAAAGTCTTTGAAGCAATAGCAGCCTTATTTCGCACACCCAACCTCAGAAAACGTACTTTGATAACTTTCTTTATCTGGCCAGTGGTCACAATGTGCTATTACGGCCTGGCCCTGAACCCCTCATTCATGGGTGGCGATGACAGAATGGCCTTCATCGTGGGTGGCCTACTGGAACTGCCAGGACTAATTATCTTGTTGCTGGTATTAAATTGGGTTGGGAGAAAATTCATGGCGTGCGCTGGTCTTTGGCTAGCCAGTTTATGCCTGCTAATCACACTCGGCATTCCATCCAGCGTCCCGGTTGCGTCCATGATATTGGTGGTCGTTGGGAAGAGTGCACTGAACGCAGTCTTCGGCACGATCTACATCATGACACCAGAACACTACCCTACCATCATCCGGAACACGGCCACAGGCGCATGCAGCATGATCGCTCGTGCGGGCGGTGTTGCAGCCTCTTTCATGTCCCTTTATCTGGCTGCTAACCACCCTTCGGCTGTTGCCTTGACTTTTGCTAGCTTATCATTCGTAGCTGGGGCGTTGGTGCTGTTGTTGCCCGAAACGACGGGTGAACCGCTGTTAGAGACTCTTGACGACGCCGAGGCTTTTGGTGCTGGCCAACCGATATTTATGTCTGGATATAAATGTCGAAATTTGGCTATCGATAGAATGAGAAGAAATGAGGAAAATGAAATGAGAAATGTCGGATCACAGAAATAATTTCTTGCTACTTTTAAGTGGAATAGCTCGATTTTCGAGCTTCTGACAGGAAAATCACTTTTTATGCAAGTGCAAGTATGTGATACCTCTGAAATACTGAATACCACGGCTGCTCAGAAGAGGGGCAATTGTGTTCGTACTTCAGTTTCTGCTATTCTAGACGTGTCTTTATGATATGTCAAGCATTCTCCACCCTGGAACATTAATGAGGTTCGTAAAACCAACATACTGTGTGTTGTAGAGAATTCAGCAGGAGTTCACTCAGTCCGGTTCTCGGTTTGATTGAACCTTACCGAAAGAGGTGGGCGGAAATTGTTTTAGTTCGATGATCAGCCATTGACTGCGAGTCCGTCTCTGGCACCTCATTTAGCGCCAATCGATTTTATGTGTTTCGTCCTGCCAAAAGCATCACCACTGATGTCAAGGAGGAGTTAGAGAGCTAGATGGCCAATAATTTCAGCATCGGGTATTTGGAACACGTTTTAAATCAGCAAACTTCCCGCTGGTTTTTTGGCGCCAAAAAGAGCAACGGCCGACTTTGAAGTTACTGGCCCGGAAATATCGGGCGATTCCTGCCGCATCAGTCCCTTCTGAGCAAATCTTGACTGATCGCAGACCCATGACGATGACGAGTGGAAAAAATTGGAGATGCCTATCTGCTGTAAAAAAATATTTGGGAGTGGTAAGTATTTTTCAGTTCTTATCCGATGCAAAAAAATAGTACGATGTCATGATTCAGCTTCAAATGTAGTTTGCTTTCATTTTCTATAAATATTGATTTGATAGCAACAGGCGCGGTAGCTGCCTGTTTAGCCCAGCCACACAGACGCGCAATGTTAAGCGGGCAACTTTGCTCATTCATAACTCGACAACAAATCAACAAAAATGCACAAAATTTTGGGGGTGAGCTATGTTTGCCATGGCCAATAATCGTGCAAAATTTTGTTGGAAACGGCTCAGCCGTTCTCGAGACCCAAAATGCACGTTTTGCTGTTCCAGAGATGACGACGACGACGAAGTACCTACTTAAGTCCTGTCCAGAGCAATAACCACTAAAGCTACGGACAAAAGAGTTGGTTTTTCTGAAAGCTCTCATGGCGCGAAGTATTCTTTTGAGGGTGTGATTTCAAGATTCGAGCTTATTAATTTTTTGAGCTCCAAAAACTGAATTTTAAGGCGTACCACCAGCAGGCGGAATATTTTTATTAGCCGTGCGGCGCGCGCTGTTTCCGTTAGCCGTAGTTACCCTTCGTTTAAATTAAGTACTGGACGAGACGAGTGTTCTTTTGTGTTCAGATTGGTTGAATTTTTTGGTTTAGTTTGGTGGATTAGTAGTTGGGTTGTTTTCTATTGTTTTGATTTCTAAGCCCAGTTTTTGAAAAATTCACTCGCGATCTGTAGTAAACAATATTTGTTGCGGAAATTGAGCCCGTTTGCCACCAGAAAATAACTCGAATGTTAATTTTTTTGCTGGCACAACCGGCACATTACGGCAACAGCACAACTGGCAATGGAGTGCTTTTTAAGAGTGTGAAAACCCCCTGCCTATCAACAGCCGCATAAGTTTGCTGTTTAGCCCAGCCACTCTGGAACTTATGCGCATGAGGCTACAGTGACAGAGCATTACGTGCGAACCTTCTTTTGCACGAAATTTGCGTCAGCTCAGGAGGGACCAGACGACAAATTTCTTTCGTCTATTCTGAATTCCTAGCCCAAATGTAGGTGCGAAAAAGTACTATTATTTCTAAAAAAATCTGTTATCAGACAACAAAAAGGTTAGCCCAGCCACCCTACTCTAACCAAATGCGAGGCAAACGAGGTTGGCTGGGCTCCCTCGGCGGCGTTTGTAGGAAAATTGTGATCAAATAGAATTGCCACTGTCACTAAAAAAGTGTAACAGGGCGTTCCCTACCTCAGCCACTTCATTCAAGCAATAGAGAGATGGCAACACAAGGGCCGATGGTCGTTCTAGTGCTGAAGGTTGTACGCCCAAAGCTATTAGCCTGCTGGCTCCACAGAAGCTGAACTTCCTGTTCAAGTGTCACTAAGTAGGTGCTACACATGCAGTCCTCGTGCTGTCACGGCAGATGCACCCTCAATGCAGCAAGTCCTCATTGTTCCCCAAGTGAGTTCGAGGTAACAGAAGGGGATCGTATTCCAAAACTCCAAACTTCTGTACTTACTCCAAAATACGAATAAGTGTATTCATGTGGGTACTAGCCTTTGGTGAAAAACAGAATAAAATCCCGCAGGGAGTCGACCCCACGACTCCACGAGGTACCAAGTACATCACAGAGACATGCGTTGTGGGTGAGTGTGGAAGAACGATTGTGAGCCTCGCCCTGAAGGCAACATTAAAAAAACGCCCACATAAGTATCCCACTTAAGCATGTGCCGCCGAGGGAGCCCAGCCAACCTAGTTTGCCTCGCATTTGGTTAGAGTAGGGTGGCTGGGCTAACCTTTTTGTTGTCTGATAACAGATTTTTTTAGAAATGCAGTATGCTTTAGGAGGTAGAGTGTCACAGATAATGACCCAAGTTGGGGCTGAATTGCACACGAAAAACTAGTGCTCTCGAACCGAACCTACATATAGGCTTATCGTTAGGGCCGAAACCGAACCAAAACATACTCGTATAGAACCGATCTGGCCGTGAAATCCGGGTACGGGCTGATGCATCGTTATCGTAGGTCCAGCTCGTATCAGGGCCACACACTACCTGACATAAGACTGATCACTGGGCCACTAGAACAGAAAATTGCAACTTGATCCGTCTATGAGATCCCTAGAGTTCATCACCATGGATAAAAATGGCACTTGGTTTCTTGATAGCAACCCGACTGGTTTCGCTGTAGTAGTCATTCGAAAGTAACTCAGAATCGCTGGTATTGCCATCCAAGCGAGCAGGAAAAAGGTCAGTCTGAAAAGCGAAGTGGAGCGACTATGAAGACAATTTTCGCGTTCGTGCTAGCTTTTATAATGGTCTATGCGGAGTCGCCAGGAGAAATGCTGCAAGCTACTTCTGGAAATGGTAAGATACTGTGTGCCGTGATATGTTTTCAATGAGGAGGGTGATTGGAGAAATAAATGCCCTTGAAACTAAATATTCTATGGGTTATTGTCTTGGACACGGGGTGAAAGCGCAAAGATTCCGAACATGGATATGCTGTATGTCGTTCACTAAATATAGCAATGGAAAATTTTAATTCCAGTCAACGCTTGAAAAAGAGTATTTATGTTAAAACTGCCATTTAGTTGCCTTCGGTATTTCATTAGTATTCGGCTCCTCATTTTTTAAGAACCAATCGAAGCTTCTTAGCAATTGCTTAAAATTGTTGGTGGGTTAGTTTATGACTCCTTTGCTTGTAAATAAAAAATGTCTTTCTTTTATTTTTGTCGAAGTTTATTGAATTATTTTTTTGCGGCTACTTTTTCCAGGAAGTGTTTTTCAGCAGGTTTGATACATGTGGTATGTTATTCATCTTGGCGAGAATTCAAAATTCGAATGCTAATTTATCAAGTGAATGACAAATAACGAATTCCCTTCGACCAATTGTTTTTTATTGGATGAATTTTTCTTCCGCTTCCTCATTTTGTTCCAAAAAATTGAAAACGATCAAAAGTTATGTTTCCTTTGATTGCATAATCGTTGCGAACGCTAGCAGACACGTGCCTGAGCACTGAAAAATGTGTGCAGCACGGCACATCTAGGCGAGTGTAAAGTAACTGCTTCAAAAATTTTTATGTTATTCTCACGATGAGTATCCATCTTGCAGAGACATCCGTCACTTGCTTCTGTAAAAAATCCGATTTCCAAGAAGCCTGTACGAACAAGTTTAATGGCGTTTTGGATGGCAGTCGATGTTTTTACCTCAACATTTATGATCAAACCGATGATAACTGGCTTGCTGCCTGGGAAGCCTGCAAACGAACAGGGTCAACGCTAGCTCAAATTCACACATCCAGCGAATATTCTAAAATCGTTGCATATGTCCAGGTATGTCAGGAAAAGTATTGTAGCTGCTGCATTCGTGGTTGGGAGGCGGGGGGGGGGGGGGGTTTTTTTTTTTTGGCATTTTTCCCACTTATGCAGTCTAGACCCCGGATCGGGTCGGGTCAAAACGGGTCAAAAATACAGCAGGTTTGCAACTTTCTGCTATTAGAAGTTACAAAAACTTTTCGCGTCGGTGTCTGTCCAACTCTAGGATTTGCACAATTTGCTTCATGCATGCATAATCTCGCTAACACATACTGCGTAAAACAGTTAACCGTGATCAAAAGACATGTTCAGTAGGGTCGGGCTCTACATTATTATTGATGTGTCAAGATTCCTTCGTGTGGGCAAGCTTAGAAAATCTATCGCCTCAGAAATCTCAGAAACCGCCTCAGACAAGTTGAACGAAATGTCGCGCCCTAATGTGTCCCGCGGGTCGCGCCTACCTTATTTGAAATAGTCAACTCCCCTCATTCACTGAAGTTTTATGGCTACTTTGGCTGATAGAGACATACTTTGTTGCTTTATTACAGGTATATTTACAGTATATACCGCATTTCCTCGAAATTCTCCCCCCCTCGAAATCCTCCCCCCTCTGGTTATTCTCCCCCGTCTAGACGCCGACTAAACTTTATTCTCCCCCCCTCCCCCCTGGAAATCCTCCCCCGGGATGAATTTGAATTGCCGCGCAGTATCATCAGGTGTGGAAAATGTGAAGGACATAAGTGTTAGCGTGATAGAAAATGTTTTCCTTGAAGAGTCAGGTGATGAAGATGAGGTTGAAGACGAAGATATCGTGCATATTGAAGGAAACCGGCTATGAGTAGCATGAATACGGGAACAGAAGTATTGAAATAAACAAAGTTAGCAGTACTTGTTCATAAGCTTCAGACTGTCCATCGGTCTATAACTGATATCTATGTGAAGAATAGTTTCTTTCTGGCATCTAGAAAATGTTTGAGTTTTATTCTCCCCCCTCTGGAAATCCTCCACCCTCTGGTTATTCTTCCCCGTCTGGGACCCATTTGAAAAAATTTCTCCCCCGGAGAGAATTTCGAGGAAATATGGCCCGTAAATTGTGCAGCAGTCCATTCTTACGATAAGATTAGGAACTGTGTTTCCCAGCAGGTTAGTACAGAAGTCTGCCGCAGGCCCTGCACTCCTGATTCTGGGCGAGATCGCTTGTTGGCGATCGGTTAGTAACCCATCCTCCTGGTGCACAAAACTGTCTTGTGGCCATTTCGTGACCGATGCCCATGACCTTCTTCTGAACCTTACCAAAATAAATTCGCCTGTTCGTCTTCTTGGAATTTTCGCCTGTGAAGTCACTCACTATTCGTTGTACGCAGCCGCGCAACTGCGCGAAATTACACTTTTTTTGCTCACCAGAAATCATTTGCGACTGAATTTCATGATTTCCCGATCCTTTTGGCATTGAAAGACGACGACTCTGAAACTGGACGAAATTGCGTTTTCGACTCGAACACAATCCATTATTACAGCGACCAGGACACACGTCATTCAAACATTCTTGTCAACAACACGTATCTTGGCAGGTACCACAAATGCGATGACATGTATTCCACTGGCCGACCACGCTGCTTCCGAATACACTCCACATTACCGTTTGGAACTGGGGGTGGACCCGGCATCGACGATGATCTGTGCACGGCAAAGACGGTGGCCCTGTGTCAATATTCTAGTACGTATGGTTGCTGTGTTAGTATTTCATAGTCAGCATTTTCCTTTTAGCTATGACCCAAACTTACTCGAAAACTGGCGTTTGCCTCGGCGAAATTCCAGTTGAGGTTGTTACTGCAGAAACGGTCACAAATTGCGCTTTGACTTGCTCTGCAAAGCCGTGGTGTCGTAGTTTCAACTATATTCATACGCACACTACTTGCAAACAATGTGAACTATTTTCTTGGTCGATCAAAGACACAGATTTGACCATCATGCGAAGTGATTGCTATCACTACAACTACCATCCTTAGAGAATTCAGAAGAAATCGAGCTATACTCGCTAACTTAAATCTTGGCAGCGTGTTTCCCAGAAATATTGTTATTGGCTGTTCGTCTGAATGCATCAAAAGCAGTAGTTTTTGAAATTTTGTTGCTACATATTGTGGCATAAAAATCCGAGCCGTATTAGTTTTGTACTCTGTTTTATCCAAATATTTTGTACACCATTTTGTACGCGAGCCACCACTGCTAAAAATGCCTGGTGGAAGAGACACATCTATTTTAGCTGAAGAAAAGGGTCTTTTAGAGGCAGTCGAGAGGACTGAAAGACGTCTGCCTTTCACGCTCGGCGCACAATTGCCAGCGAGTGCTAACTTTGAACCAGGCAGAGGAGGAGTATCATCTTTTCGGATATCCATACTATCTGTTTTCTTTGGGAATGTACACCCAGCCTATGCGGTAACGTGGAGGGCGTGTATATTCTCAAAGAAAACAGGTTATATCTGTGTATACTATCTGTTTTCTTTGGAATATACGCGCGGCACGTCAAGAAAACAGGTTATATATTATATCTTTTCACAACCAAGATACTGATAAAAAGATATGGATACTTGAGCCTCTTTGAGATTTGAAAATGGTTGTTTACTGCAAAAAGAAACCTGGTATACTGTACATATGTCGAAAAGGCGGTAAGGTACTATCCGTGGAGGGGACGTCAAGACCCCTAGTGGTGGGTGTCACATTACACGACATGACTGACTGACTGATGTCTCGTTATCGCCTAACGTTGGAGTAGAGTATTATGCGCATAGAAGCACACTTACGATTAGCCATCATCAAGCGTTTACTGAGCGGCTCCACATGTACTACTCAGAACTGACCCCACAGAAACGTCTATCAACCGCTCTTATACTCGCGCTGACTCAACATGCCACTGCATATAACAGCTGCGCAGTAATTGAACCCTTTATCCCATAACAGACTTCTTGATTATCTGTCTGAACCCCAATCAGAGCAGCGACAAAAAATTTCAAAAAAATAAATAAATAAAATGATCCTATAAAAGTTAGATTCAAGTGGAAATATGCCTGGGAGATAAAACTGCAGTAGAGCATATTCAGTAAGAAAACTTTGAAACAAGGTAGAAAAAAACGATGAACGAGTATTTCTGAGCTTCTAAGGGAAAATAAGGGTGTGACGCTAGGAGTCCATACTTGTATATGACAGATATGCACCAGTGCAGCAACCTTGAACTTTGCAGGGGTAAGTCACTTTCACTCTCAGGTCAGCGGGTCCTTACATAAGGACAGCAGTGTCGCTTTTATGTAGGATAGGACTATATTGTATGCATGTCCCGCGACTCACGATCAGACACGTCTCATCGAGTTGTGAAGCTGGCCCTGCACACAAACTAGCTTGTTTTATCTGCGGTAGTTGTTGTTGGCCTCTGCAGACAAGCTACACTGGCGTGTTTGGTAGCAGTGTCACGAATCTATGTAGGTATCACAAGGCAGCTGCTCATTCTTGGTAGACAGTATGCATTGGTCACCTTTGGGTCATAGTTCAGCCATAATTGCCCGTGGCTTGGGTGCTTGCTGCAGATCTGTGAGGCGCACTGTGAGAGGACAGCATCGATCCCTTTTGCGTCGCATACTGCTGCACGAACACATTTGTTTGTTCATGTTGTATGCATACTAGAAGTTCGATTGTGCCCCCTCGAACCCCCGTAGGGTAGAGAGTGCACCCAGCTTCCGTGTTTTACTGTGAATTTATGTAGCTCTGCAAGATGCTATTTGAACAGGTCTTTCCTTGCTCGCAAATGCGAGTGGTTAAAAATGGGCTTTTAGCCTGAACCGCATGTTGTGCGCTAGTTGTAAAACTGGCGCGGAGAGCATTGATCAGATAGAGTATCATTGAAGGGCTATCATGACAGACCACCCCCCCACCCCGAATAAAGCATCTCCTTTGAGAAAGTTCGATATATAAAGTGCTCTTAGCAAAACACTTATGGCCTTCGTTTCTACAACAAGGGAGCTTTTTTATTTTCTTTTAAGCCATTCTATGTGAAGCATTTCTTGTTTGCATTGCACTCATGAAACAAAAAGAACAGTTGTCTAGTTGAAGAAAACTAGATGGATCACCATGACGCACATTTTTACAATATTGTCCGTAGGTGAAAATATCTATGTGAAATAGGAATCACACATACAGTGAGCGATATGAATATACAAAAAATGTTCATTAAAATATCGAATTTTCTTGTAGTTTATTGCCTGAAAACGAGTTTTCGCACGAAGTGTTTGCACCGCTCGCATGCAGTCATTGACAAATACTAAAACACGTCAATTACAACAGCACACAAAATTCTAAACCTGGTGGCCAAAAGCATGATCGTTTGCAGACGCATGTGCACGATTCATCACCACAAGATGCTAATTAGCACCGTCATTTTCAGCATGCTTGTATCTCCATGCTAAGACCACGAATAATATCATGATGACGCCCATTATAATACCATATACGAAGAATTCCAAAGCTGGTTTATTTTCGAATGCACCGCTGCCCGATAAGCCCATATCAATTAAATTACCGAATGCCGATGTCAATAACCACATTGCTTGAAAGACTGATTTCATTTGCGGTGATGCCTGCGAGTAGGAAAAAGCCAAACCGGAAATTGAGAATAGAATTTCACCGACAGTGATGATCACATATTGCGGAACCTGCCATAAGATCGACACGCTATTGGGTTTGATCACTTCGATCAATCGATTTTGGGTGACGTCATTATGGGCTGGAATGACGAGCACGTGAGCCGCGCCGGTCTCGGCTAAAAATGAGCGAAGAAAAGTGTGAGTGCAGTTTTCACCAAAATAGCATTCACTGCGGTAAATAGAATATTCATTCGATCCAATCAGGTCAGGCACCACGTCCACTTTCCCCAGGTTCGAATCTTCGTAGTCAACGTGACCCTTGGCCAAGCCGTACTGCTCTATTGATATGGTCAAGTTACTTTGTAGTCCAGAACGGTGTTCGAAAAGAAAGTAAATCCTCGTTTTTCCAGAATCTGTTTTCGCCAGTTCGTATGGAACGACTGAGGGAGTTGCAGTGTCGAATAGGGCCACGAAATGACCGGTGTCAGCTTCGATTGGAATGGCCACCGGCGATTTCGCAGACCACTGGCCGCACCCAACTCCGCTGACGCTGATTGATATATTCGGTTCCGAGTCGCCTTCCTGCCAGCCGCCAGCGGGCACTGTAAAGTTATTGCGGTTTTGACCACTGGTCACTAGAGCATCGCAGCTCAAGTAGTTGGTCATCGTCAGGCGGGCGTGGCCATTTGAGGGCAACACAACAGCCGTTTTGTCCACTGCCAACTGCAACAGTCCAGCGATCATGAAACTAAGCACGGCCAAAAAACCACCCCATCCCATTCGACGCAGTTGACGGGTCAGAATATTGCATTTGGCCAAAGTGGGGTAAATGAATCCTTCGAAAAGAGGGATCAAGAGGATGACGAACAGGGGATTCAGCACGCCCATTTGGTCAGGTAAAATTGTCAATTTGCCGACCCTGCCATTCATGTGACTTCCTTGCAACACCCAAGTCGATCCTTGCTGTTCGAAGAGTGCCCAGAAGAGGATAACGGGCACGAATAGGAGCATGACATTGAACATAGCCTTGATATCCTCGACCAAGGTCTTGTCGTATTTTGGCAGGGCATAGTCGAGCCAATGCATCTTTTTCACTTGCCTATTCTTAAGCCATTCCTTTATGGCATAAGCCACACACTGGCATACTCGCCAGATGACATTGTCGCGGACTCGACTAATCTTGTAGAACGGGGTGCCCGCCCAGAAGACGATGGTGGCCAAGCACATGAAAATGGCAGGTATACCGAAGGCTAATGGAAAGCATGTCTCGCTGCCCAAACAGGGTTGGCTTCGAAGGACTGGTGTGATAATTTGAGACATCAGAGCTCCCAAATTGATCATGAAGTAGAAAAATGAAAAGAATTGGACTCTCTCTGCAGCCATGTTCTCGGGAAATTGGTCAGCGGCAAAAGCGGAAACGCACGGCTTGATACCACCAGTGGCCAAAGCGATGACAAATAGGCCGATGTAATCCAATATTTTCATGGCCTCGACACCCAACGATGGTATGGCACTCATGGTCAGCAAAACGTGACCGATGCAGTAAATGATCGATACGAATAAAATTACGCGATATCGACCCAGAAAGCCATCCGATAGAATCGATCCAAAGATTGGTGTGAAGTAGGCTGTGAACACGAACGTGTGGTAAATCAATTTGGCAGTGGTCGATGATAGGCCGTGGGCACCGATCAGGTACATGACCAGGACTGCTTTCATGCCATAAAAGGAAAATCGCTCGGAAAATTCATTCCCCAAACAAAAATAAGTGCCACGAGGATAGTGGAAAAGTGATCGAAAACCAGCCACTCGAGGTGGCTGGTTCTCGTGGCCCTCCTGATCAGGCACGGACTTGACTGGATCTGATGGCGAACCGATGTGTTTTCCATTCGATGTTTTGGCGACTGAGTTTGACGTCATTCCATTCATTTCCAAGCTATCTTTTAGAGCCAATTTAGAATTCATGCCATGCTCGTGGCGAGGTGTAGCGCTCTCTGATCCATCGTCAATAGCATGGGGCATGGAATAAATGCGTTTCGATGGTGACATGCCATCATCGCGATCGTCGGGGTGCTTCCTCGAATCGCTCATTTTATGACGCTAAAATAAGGGAGAATGTACTGTAGGTGCACTTGAGGGCAGAAAAGTGGTGAGTCATCAGAACAGTAAATGAAAAAGTGGTCTCGCAGGTGGACGCACTCGCCAGCATACTGTGTGCAGCATGCGGTGGTGAACAAGAAAATGTCAGGGCGCTCCTTTTATAGACGATTATTTGGACAAGGACGGCTAAGTTTTATTATCAGAAGTATAAGCAGCCAAGCGAACGCCGCACGTTGCGATCTAGGTATCTGCATCAAAGATTTCACTGCAGGTGAACACTAACGACAAGAGTTAGTAACGATACGAAACAAGTTTTTATAGCTTTCCAGGTCCCTCCAGCCAGATATCGCTGTTGCACGCTGGCAGAAACAAGCGCACCATAGCTGGATGCCCTGCATAGCGCATGCTGAATCACCGTTACCGTGGCTCGACAAGGCGAGGGTTCTAGCTAGCCGTTTCAAGTTTCCACCATATATAGTACATGCACATTTTGCAAGGTCACCCGCCGTAAAACCGACAAAGTGCAGTCCACTGGAAAGTAGAAACGCCCACACAACCTCAACTATTCGCCGAACGAATCGTTGTCGTCTTTCGTCACAACACGTTTGACCCCATTCGAAGACATCATCTTCCACATTACAACATCGCACTTCGAGTCGAGCATAAACATCCATCTCCCCCCCCGACTTTAAAATTTTATCGCGTATTACCACTTTTTCTAAAAAGTTCATTTCCCATTTAATAAGACTACTTTGAACTAGGCCGACCCAGATTACGCAACCGATACTGGCTAGTTAGCTCTACAATGGACCACACACGCTCTGGTATGGACCACATTCGTCCGAAGCCACTCGCCGCATTGCCAGCCCCTCGTGAGTAGTCGTTTCGACAATCACGTAAAACCAGTTTGACACTTGAAAATACCTCAGGCTCGGCAATACTTTTATATCAGGGCAGGCCGAAACTGATGTTCTGTAGCAAGTAATAAACTGGTACCCATTTTCGTTTTGCGTTTGGTTGCACCTGAATAGTTTTTGGCCACTCCACACAGTCAAATAGGAAATTAATGAAAACGCAGGGCAATGTGCTAATAAAACCCGTCCTATTGCTCGCCCTTACTTCCAAAAACAAGCTCGTTAGGACTCGCATCGAAAAATTGAGCTATCAAGATAAGAAGTAAGTGTAAAACGTGTCTGGGGCTATGAAAACCGCTGCATGTGGAACACTTGTTGCATACTTGAACTCTTGCTCACTAGAAGCTTGCGTAGGGCACCAAAGGGGAACGGAATCACAAGAATAGGTCTCCATGAGAAAGATAGCGAGCATTCCAGAATTGATGTATTCTGGGTTTTGCAAGCAGTCTCAAAATACTTTGATGGATAATAATTTCCTAGGAAAGATGTTTTTGTGGTTCAGTAGAAGACCCTTCTGCAGCTGGTCGCTATGCAGTAATCCGACAAACATGTTTACATCTTCAGTTGCTAGGTGGAAAGTACTGGATAGTCCAAGCGGCCGAAGCGGCTGGCTGTAGCCATTGGCTAGTGAAGCGAAATCGCAGCAGTAAAACTGGCTTTAGAAAGGGGATTCAGCTGCTTTTGACTAGGAACGACTTGATTGTAGCATTTTGCTCGACGTATCACAACAACATGAAAAAAAGTTATAAGATTCTGAAAAGTGGGTCTAGAATACCAAAAACTTTTTCAAAACGACCACTGTCTTTTGTGCGCATCTTATGTCCAAGTCAAAAAGACTATTTTCTAGAGAGGACAAACGAAAAAAAGGTTTTTAAACTAGCACAAACCCAACCACAAGTAAGTCACAGCTTTTCTGTGAAAAGTAGTGTCGTGGATAAAAATTACGCGGAACTTGCACATTGCGCTAACAACAACAACTCTTTCACCTCGCCTATCTTCAGTTCATGCAAAAAAAGTACCTACGCATACAGCAGTTATTTTGTTTGCACTCACTCAAATGCAAGACTCCTAGGCGAAACTTAGTTGCAAGCAGTATTTATTTTGCCCACTGGTCTAGACGAATTGTCCTTCGCATATGTCAAATTGAATAAGTGTTTTTGACACATTCATTGCTAAAAGTGAGAAGACGAAGCTAAAGTAAATTTATTGTGACTCGCACTCCACCCCTTCAGACTTTGTTGGTTGTGTGCGGCTTTTAACTTGTCCCTTTTAAAAGTAATTTTAAGATTTTATCTGAGGCGAGGTGGTGTCAAATTTAGAATCTTTGTACTGTGTGCTTAAACGCTGCAGCTGAAAAAAATTAATGTGTGTTGTAATAAAGGCTTAAAGGCGTAGTCGCAGGTTCGGGCAACCTATGGTGCAATTCTTATCACGAGCTCGGCTCGCCTGGGGTACAAATTTGGCACATTACTCAAGCTCCATCACTTCGCCATTGTCTAGATTTTGACTTAGGTGCGCAAAGCAGGGGTCCGTTAAATTTACCGCTGTTTTGATATAAGCAGCGCGCGCAAGCAACGCAGCTGTAAAGATGTCTGCTCTGTGCGCGAACTCGAATAACATTGCATAGCGGCAACTTCGGAGATTCGATTTTTCGCCTCTCGCAGTGAACTATTGCTTTTCGGCGTAGAAAATTCTAAGACACTTTGGCCGAGAATGTTGTTGCTTGGAATTAGGTTAATTCCGTTGGTTCTTCAATGCAATCTTATGTTCTTTCAAGGAATATGCAAAACGAGAGACATTCAGAAATAGCTAATGCCCTCGCGTCTACGCCGACATTTCTTAGCACTGTTCGACCGCGGTTTTTCCAACTCCGCTTATATGCTCGCCCATTTTTCCTGTGCCTCTGGGGCTAAAGCATGTGGCATATTCTTTGGACGTGTCGCTCAGAAGCCCTATTCCAATTGGAACGCTCGATCACCATTCTGAAATGAAGAACACGTGTTTGGATTGCACTTTTTCTGAGGACAGAAAAATGAATCATGAACGGAAATAGTTCGGGCTGCCTTATTAGATCTGCAATGGTTATTTGTTTTATCTGTGGCTACTGAAAGATAGTAACTGATAAGACCTTACATAAAAATTTTTCGAGTAGCGCTAGGTAGCTTTGTGACTTGTAGCACGTTCTATTTCTTGTCTATATAATGCTTTTAATTTTCACAGCTTCGCAATTTTGTGCCTATGCAGCAAGTTAGTAAGCTTTAGCGAATAAAGACATTCTTTGGGCTCGCTGGTGGTGTAGTGCAGTAGGGTACCTACGTCATCTGCAGTGAATCAAGCTGAATATCCAAACGCTGCCAGCCATAAGGCAGATCCCAGTCAGAACTAGCTATGAACGCAAGAGAAGGAAATCATTGATTGCCATCATTTTCATGCATATAGTGTAGGTAGGTACTTAAAATTGTTACTAATGCGGCGTTCTCATTGTCAAAATGAGATACGAGATCACTGAATATATAGCGTTCAGTAAAGAAGTAATTTCTCCCATTTCTCAATGCTCCTCCACCAAAAAAAGGCACAAGTAAAGTAGGGTCGCAACCAGCGTCATAAAGAAACATCTCGTAATATTGCTTCAGAAAATTGTGGGCGAATGATGTAACCAAATTGATTGGATAGGCTAGCATTGGGCAATGTGACCCTTAAGCCTGGATCCTAATCCGAGTTTTTTAAAATTAATTTAAGCAGCGATGATGATGTAACTAGCACAAACAACCACTAAGTTGTTTTTTCCGCACCAAATGACTCGGGTGTACTGTAAAGAGGGCTTTTATTTTTTAAATGGGGAAGAAATGACGACCTGCTTATTGTGATTTGTCACGCACAATTCCTAGCAGTTAATTATTTGCAAGAGATACGATTGCCGATGCAGGGCTCTGATCGGAAATTATTGGTGGAAGAGATAAATGCCGAAAGTCCTTAGCATGATGCAACTAATGGATTTGTCATTTACAGTGGATCTACGCCTTGGTTTCTTCGCATTACTGTTAACCTATTTAATTTCGCGTAGATTTTATTTCGCGGTGTTATAAGATTAGGGCTCACTTCAATTTTGGGAAGTATCAATTGCGCCTTAAAAAACGGTTTGCGTGAAGAATTTACTAATTGGTAAGCTGATCAAGTTGCCGCGGCCTTTAAACAAAATCAAGTGCCGTCACGAATCGATTTACGGTTGAGCGTTTTAAAACCGCTGCACGCCCGCTGGTTTCTGAAGGCTTTCGATAAGATATTCAGTAAAAAATCAAAAATTCGCGCTGGGTGGATCAAGACCAGAATTGACGGCAGTTCGGCTGGATTAGTGTTGCAAATGACGTCGGTTTTTCAATTTGGCTTTGACCTTGACTTTGACAGAGATCTCGAAAAATTTTTGACCATGACATTGACAGGGGTTTAAATTTTTTTGACTTTGACAGGGCAAAAATGCTTAACTTTGACATTGACATGACTCAAAATTGACCTTTCGCAAAGTTTCAAAAAGACTCTGTGGCACGGCCCCTTGTGTGACCACGTAGCTTGAGCACGCTTGCCGCCCCTCGTTTCCACAGCCATCGCCTAAGTCTGGGGCGGAGGTTGGCTACGGCCGTGCCTGTCTCGGTAGACAGGACGACTTCCCAATCTTGTTCAGTTTTCCTTTTGGACTAACATTAGGCTGACGTGCTGAAATAAACTGTATTTTTTGAAACACTGAAGCTTTAACTGGCCGAAGAAGATCATGTACGCATGGTTTATTTGGTTGTTCCAAGTAGAGTGTTCTGAATAGTAGATAATGCTAAATATATTTGCCAGGTAGGTCAGTCATGCAGTGAGCATAATCGCGCGTCCAAGGGGGTATTCAGGGAGCGATCATTATATCTCTGTTTTGTGCCATGCTATGGAGTACTTTTTTGCGGAATTTTATAGTTGACTGACTTGACTAATCTTAGCAAGTTTGTGGATAAAATTTTTAGCGGATGGCGACTAGGAATAGCTCGGGATCCCAATGCCGACATTGAGGCATTGGGATTCTGCATATACATATAGGCGTAAGCACGCTAGGTACACTCTGATCCATCGCATCATTCTTGCCAGAGGAGGCAGAAGATATTGGCTCAGTCATCGTTCGAGGGGACGACAGTTCAGAGGCTGACAACAGTGGCGTTTACTGTGCAGCTCACTAGAGTGAAGAAATGGCACGAATTAAATATTGTGTTGCTGCAGCGCTGTGAGACTTCCCTGAATCAGTCTAACACAGAAAATTTTCTTTCAGCATAAGACTGAGAAAACAAAGATGACAGTAAGGAGAGAAAATCTTGGAGACGAGGGAAAAAAGAACTGAAGAAAATTTTGGCCTGGTGAAAACTTTGGCTTTGGTGGTTTTCTTTTAGCTGCTATATTTCACGAAAATCGTTTCCTATGTTTTCTACATAAAGTTTCGCGGCTACTAAATTTCGCGGTCCAGCCCTTCCGCGAAAATCCGCGAAATTAAATCGCCCGCGAACTTAAATAGTTTTACAGTACTAATCCTGTCATACAGCCAAGGGGCCGTCCATAAACGTCGACCGCACAAAATCTCGATTTTTTGACCCCCCTCCCCCCCCCCTGACCGCATGCCGACCACTTATCGCGAACCCCCCTCAAAAATGGTCGACCTTTTCAGCCAGACCCCCTCCCCCTTCCAGTCGTAGTTCTGTGAAATGTTTCGTCCTATGCTTTCTCGAGCTCGACAAGATGCCATCTCCTTCGAAGACAAATCGTTTTTGTTTTATGGAGCGGATTTCTATTTATAAAAGCCTCCACAAACTTTTCCCACAACTTTTCCCCATATTTTTTAAAGTTTTGCGGGTTGGGCCGCGCCGGCTCAGTTCTCTACGGGACTTCCAATCATATTAGCTGGCAAGCAGTCATGAGATGATAAGCGCGGCTGTGAGGGATAGGTTGGGATCCCAATCCTGCTCCTGACATTGAGGCATCGGGATTCTGCTGATAATTATGATATGCATAAGCATGGCAGGTACACTCTGATCCATCATATCTGCCATGAAGCAGTAGCGATGATGAGGCAGCAGCAACATCGGCTCGAATCGATAATGATAGCAATACTGATTTTACTTAGCCTAGGCTGACCTTGCTGGACGCGTATTGAAACTGCGAATGTGCCGTATTTCCTCGAAATCCTCCCCCTTCCCTCTGGTTATTCTCCCCCTTTCTGGAAATCCTCCCCCCTCTGGTTATTCTCCCCCCCTCTGGAAATCCTCCCCCTCCGTTCCCTCCGTTATTCTCCCCCCGTCTGGGACCCATTTGAAAAAATTTCTCCCGCGGGGAGAATTTTGAGGAAATACGGTACTCATCAATTTCAGCTTATTTATAATGACTGAAACTCGACCTGATAAAAAACCTGGATGACTAAAGTGTGCTTTAGTCTGGAAAATAGACTCATCTCCTTCGTGCGTGCAAACTGTTCGACCTCAAACAAAAAATCCCTATCCCGATCGGGCTTGCCCTGATTTCGATCCTGGAAAAAGGTGATACCGACCTATCCCTGGTGACCAGCTCTCTTGGCAGGTTCCTGTGTCTTCACTGGGAGCACCTCAACACGAGGGCATACTGGGTGAGAAGGGGCTTGGGCTTATCGTTAGCTTAGGGACCATCTCGGCTGGTGTTTGAGGACAGTTTCCCAATTCTCTGCCCCTTGGGTGGGCGTCCGCCGTTTGACAGTAACGTGGTGCCGCCCGGAGCCAGGTGTCCGAAGCCAACGACAAGCTACTAAAGTGGCGTCCTCCGTCGGAATAGAACCTCGGCCTCCCAGTCAGGGTTGCGGGCCTGAAAGGCGGATCAACGCCTAAATCAGCTAAGCCATCGCCTCTTAACTTTTCCCTTTCGGATAAGATGCCATTCCAGCTGGGAATAAGAGTCCTGATGAACTCGAAATCGCGTTATCGAGAATGAACGACCAAGGAGAAGAGAAGACAAAAAGTTTTGAAGGTTTGAACGCGCACCACTGGTGAAGATAAAAGGCGTTTTTTGTCATCAAAAGTCTAAAAATTTGCTGCGGTCGACCATTGGCCGCTACCCCTCCCCCTCCCCCGACCGCAGCTGACCACTTTTCGCCAACCCCCTCCCCCCTAGGCTGCGGCCGACCTTTATGGATGGCCCCAAGAATTTTTCCCGCCGTAACCATCAAATTTTATTTCTATGTAGCGGCTTATACAGGTCGCACTTAGCGAAGAATCCCAGAAGATCTAAAACTATCTGAAAGCCTCGCAGTGTCTGAGAGGCTAATTTAGTTTTGCAGGTTTACTGTGAGAGTTTTGCAAGGAACAAAACGTCTTGATAAAAGCCTAGTATTTGTTGCGTGAGCCGTGGCGATACTTGTACACACATTAGACGCGATATCTCCAGTCCGTTGTTTGCCTTGTCTTTAGTATTTTTTGAATCCAATATGCATAAAGCCTTGTGCTGCCGTAATCTGTACGAGGATCTGGTGCATCAGAAGTTGCAGCCATCGGGTCTGCAGTAATTTTTGGACACCACAACGACTTCATGAATATCAAGACCTATATTTCTGCTTGAGTCTTAGCTAGCTGTCTTGTTGTGATGTCTATCGGGGATTTCTTCTACGGTAGCAGTATAGCTTCCTTCTGGGAAGACCCTTCATGAAAAAAAATGCATTAAGGCATCATCCTTATTTGCGCAAATGCTTGCGAAGATTTTCATAACCGTCAATTGATTCATTGTCGAAGAAGACAAATAGCTGCTCTATGTAGCCGCTCTGATTGCACAAGTGAGCAAACAAGTTAGGCACTGATCAAAGGCGGGATAAGGTATCCTTGGCTATAAATATCGGTCACGTACAGCTTCTCATCATCAGCTCATTCTTCACTATTGACGTTCGTTTGATATTCAACTTTGAAGTTGCCATAATGATTAGACTACTGGTGGCGCTAATTATGTTCATTGTCTTTGCTAGAGCTGGTATACGCGCCGTTAAATGATCGTAGAGTCGCCATTGTTAGCTTTCCTTATTTTTCAGCTCCGCTGATTGAACAGGCTTCAGCTCTGGCGGAACGACCCATCCTAAGACCGGCTCCCCGACCGCGTCCATCTCCAGCCACTCTTCCAAGTGATTCGAGACCAGCCGCAGGACTCGCTGACTCCGCGAAGCCATGCGACAACGTTAGACCTACCGCTTGCGGTTCGAATCAAGCTGATCAAGGAGAGCTGGGGCAGGAAGGACCTTCTCGGGAAAGCAAAAATGACAAGCAGGGCGAGAATAACGACCTTAAACCGGGCCAATTTCGTCCTCAACAACTGGGTGAGAGGTTCACAGGCAGAATAAACCCACCTCGCCAAAATGATGCTGATATTCGCCTAAACAAAGCTGTCCAGAATTTAAATGAACGCATAGGTAGCAAGGAGAATACTAATAACAAATCGAGCAAAAAATCAGGCAATAAATCGAAAAGCAGTGGTTCGGGCGAAGGAAAGGAAAGATCAAAACCCGTCAAGTTGCAGCGACAACACCGGTTTTGGAAACCCCCGGGCCCACGCCGCGTCCTGTTCGTGGTTAGTGAAGAGGGTGCCCCAATAGTTCCAGGCTAGGATGCTGTCATGTAGCCCGGTGACTCAGGTATTTGCTGCAAAAAAAGTGAGGCCATATTCTCATACTTTTTCTGGTATAAGTGTTGTCAGCAATGGGAAAGTCTGAATAAAACTCATCGAACGCTATCAATGACAGCTCACTCCATAACTTACACGCAATCAACATTGAAAATCATAGATTTGACCAAGAGTGATAAAATGTACCACTGGCAGCACTATTTCCTGTTGTGTTGGTGGTTTGGACCTTGCAACCCTTGACACTCTTGCGGTACATTACACTAGCATATATCTTGTTGCTGTGCAGATAAATTACACTAGGATGTAATTTGTCGATAAGCAAGTACAGCATACTAGTAGAATTTTTTGATGAGGATACATGACATTAGAATATATTTTGTTGATGAGCGGGTACATCAAAGTGGGAAAAACTGGGTCGATTCACAAGTTCTGTGTTTTTTAAATTTCTTTCATATGCATTTTGAAAGTGCCTTCTGCTTTACGCGTTTGTTTTTGACCACAAGAAGTTGTATTTAAATAATTTGATACAACATTCAAATTTTTTTTCTTATTTCACGTCTTATGGCCTCAATTGTGCTGACAAGTCTTGAATTATGTAATTTTTGATGAGCGCCCACCCTATTACTTCCATTCTCAGCCCATTCGAGTTGAAAAGTGCAATGTAATATCAGGAACTGACAACGCCCCGATGTACTGTAATTCGTCAGATAGCCGCCAAGCCTCAAAGTGTGCTTGCTACCATCTTTTGCCACTGGAAGCGGACCCATGCCATCGATAGCAACCAGGTCGAATGGATTCTATACACTTGACGGTTTCAACAAAGCTTGTCCTGTATTCCCATACGACTTTTTCCCAGCGAAAGCTAAACAGCTGGAGCGCCAATGATGCACGGCCTTATACATGCGCTGCCAGTAGAAACTCTGTCTCAATCGTGCAAATGTCCGATAATCCTTGATGACTCACTGTTGCATTGCTGTTCAAAGCATCGAGCACTAGACGCCTCAAAGACCCTGGCACAACTATCTGAACCCAATCATTACACTGATTCTCTCAACCTGACGGAACATGCATCAGTAATCCGTGATCCGACTGGAAGAAATATTTGCTCAAAGCCTTCAATCACCTCGAATCTCTCAGATCGGGTGGCACACTACCTTTCCTCAGATATCCCATCATGCGCACACAAAACGGATCCTCTCCCTAAGCTCGCTTCACCGCTCCATACGAAAATTCGACGACACTTGGTCCCTCTCACAGGCATCGATCTCACGAGCCGCACAAATTGCACACACAGGACTCCGTGAGTGACAACGCATCTGCAAGAACATTCGCGTGTAAAGGGTCTGTTATGTATGCTACGTAGCGCCAGCATGGAAGAGAAAAAGTGAAAAGAGTTGGATGCGATGAGAATTGAACCTGGATTGACGGCTTGAGAGTCAGGCGCTCTATACCGCTATCCTGTACAACGAGCAGGCGCGCAACCAGCGGGGGGGCCAGGGGGCCATGGCCCGCGGTCAAAAGTCCAGACATAATCAAAAAATGGAGCATGATTGTAGAGCACTTATTGTGAGTATAACGTCAGGCCAAGGCATGGAAGCAGTGGCAACACAACACGAAGGGTACCAAGGGATATAGCTCAGGCTTGAGAACGTGTCTTGTAAGACCGATTTTTCAAAAATTTCGCCTCCGGCGTGGAGGGGCACAACCCCACCCCCCGGGCCCGCCGGGGGGTGGGGGTTGGCCCCCTCCCCGCGTCCCTAAAGTATCATTGGCCAAAACATTCAAGTCAGAGTAAAACTTTGCGTTCGAAATTTCGCTTTTGACTTTCGTTTCTAACTTTATTTATATTCTATATTCTATTTATATTTCTATATTCTATATTCTATTCTATTTATATTTATATTCTAATTTATTATTTTTCGACGTAGAAAATACTTAAACACTTCGGCCGAGAATGTTGTTGCTTATAATTAGGTTAATTCCGTTATTTTCTTCCATGCAATGTTTGATTATTTCAAGGAATATGCAAAACGAGAGACATTCAGAAATAATGCCCTGTTTACTGTTTCTTCAGTTTTATCGATTAGAAAATTGGGACAAGAAGCATGTTTTCATCAATGCCTTTGCAGATCAACTTTACTGGCCCAAAAGCTGTTATAACGCCCTCTCCATTGACGTGAACTTACTCTTGACATTCCTCAGTACAGATCCGCCTAGTGTGCAACTTGCGCCACCCTGGCCTTATGGTTGAATTTTGCACTCTTATTGAGTCAGAACAGGAAATGGTCTTTCCCGAAAGTCCCTTTAAAAATGCCATGAAATAACGTTTAAACGGGACGGACGTATCCGTCCTTGGTCAGGTAATACCACATCGACCATGCACAGTAGAACTCGAATTTCGCATTTAGAATTAGCCAAATCCACAATTTCGCAAACAGGTCGGCAATCCATACAGAGCTGCTAAATAGACCTGACTGTATCCTGTAATCTAAGCACCGCGTTCTCAGAAGCTTCGTTGGCGAACCTAACTTGCACCCGGTTCAGGGAACATCAACTTTTCCCGTCTTGGCCAGGCATGACACCAAGGAGTCCTCAGTCCTCGTCAGAGTCACTAGGTCATCTACTGCCATTAGCACTTCACAGGCGGACCACATGTCTTGTTCGCTTCGATCGCAGAAAAGACTTCATTGATTGACAGCGAGTAACATTTCGAGCGATTCTTGCGAGCGGGCACCAAAAAAGCTCATCAGAAACATCGTAATGCACATATATTAGCAGGACCAGCATTTTCATCTCGAGCCCATGAACGAAATATGCACTCTAACATTATGTGATAGAATTTGAGTGTTTAGGGTAGCTAGCTTCTCAAACAAATGACGCAAAAAAGTTTTCGTAGCCCATATAACACCCTTTCATCTCTAAACTTTTCGGAAGAAACTATTTTCTGGGAAATTTATCAGTGTTTAGGGGCTACGCTTCTCAAGCAGGTGATGCCTTTTTCGACTTTTCACCCATGATAATTTGACCTAATGATAGTTGCTAGTTGACCAATAAAGGGTGAAAGGCTCACAAGGCGCCCCCCTAGAGATCACGTGCAGGGATGGATGTTTTGATTTGATAAACCATGCGTTAAAAGAAGGTATTAAACCGGAACCTTCTCAGCACGGGCTTGTGATCCGGTCACCAAGGGCTACTGTATTTAGGCACCTGCAACGGCAACTCCAGGTTGTGACCTTGACACAGTTTCAGTGCGTTCTCTGCAGTCTAAAATTTACCTTTATCAAATTTGTTTGAAAGCAGTTTTTCTCACGACTATTGAATACCTGTATATGCATGGGGGGCATTATTTGTTGTACTACTGCAATATTTACTAGTCAGCGTCTGAATTTTAATGTCGGTACACCGCTTCATCCGATAACTAGTCCTTCTTTCACTTTATTGCCGCTCAGTCAGAAACAGAGAACAGGATGTCCACTCTCCTACAACGCGGGGAAAAGGGGGATTGATCGTCGTGTCGCACCCTGCTACTTATATTACGGCCAACAAGTGACCATCGAGGGGCCGTTCAATGTGAATTTCTTGACAGTGCAATGTAAAGTGGCGGGGGCGATCTGTTACTTTTTGGGTGGTCTATCACTTTACATTCCACCCGTGATTGCCTATAATCGTTACTTGTCCTTGTACGGGCATCAAAAATGTCTAAAAGTATTCACAAATCGCAATGTATTTATTGTTTGCTTGTCGATCATCGCCCTAAGTTTTTGTTTGCTGACCCCATTTATTACACGTGGTAGACTTGGTCTGGACGACCTGGGTCACGTAGGTTTAGCGCGCTATCTCGGTAATGCAACACGGCCCCGCCTCCTCGCGCCGTTGCCGCCAGAAGCAGACAGCATTTTGATGATGCTTTACGTTCAAATCAAGCGCGAACTGCGACTGCTTATTGCAAACAGTCTGCTCGCGTCTGTAGCAACGCGTTGCTAAAGGAGGGAAAAAAGGGAGGAGTTGGAAAAAAGAGGGGGGCACCTCGCGAGGGCAGTTTAAAGCAAAAAGGCGAACTACAGTTTGTGGGCGGGTCGTCGCCTAGCAACTTGTAGTTCGCCGTTTGGCGATTGACCAAGAAATGCGTTTGCCCCGATGTTTCGAAAATGAGTCACCAGCTGTGTCAACATTGTAGGCCTACGTTTTATCAGGGGGTGGGGCCTTGATGTATATAATTGAAGAATCTTGTGTGATAATGCGATCAGCAATCATCGAAACGTATCATTCCTAATTTCATCGGCTGATTGATGGACCAAAAAAAAAATACTCGATCAGTGCACCTACTGCAAGAATAGTTAGCAATTATGCTTAACAATGGAATTAAAAAGTTCTTTTTAATCGCTTTCGATTTCAAAGACAGCGCTATTCCAAAAGAAGGATATTGTGGAGCTATTGGACTCCTGACTGGTTCATTTGCAATGATACTATCTGCTTTCAGCGCTTTTGCCGTTTGATCCCCAGGCAAAGGCTGTTATAAGGCCGGCTGAAGCCGAATGTCACCTCAAGCTTAAGTCTTGTATGTACCAGACTAAGCCTAAGCCTGGTGTCATATGCCAGCCTAAACTTTAGCCAAAGCCTAGTACCAGCCTAAGCTAATCGGGCTAGCTAACCTATTGTATGTTGGGGACCAAACAGCAAAAGTGCCTTGCTTTCTAGTGCCGGGCCATCAGTACCTCGTGCGGTCAGCTTTCCAGCAATCACACTTTTCGATTTTTGAGGAGATTCAAGATCTTTCTTGTGATTTGAGTAGGTTTTTAGGATTTTGAGCGGCATCTTGGAATTTGAGGAGTTTTCTGAGGTTTTTAAGGGTGCTGGGAACCATGTGTAATTTTGTAGTTGCGTGTTTGCAGCAGGGTATCCTATTGTTTTCGCCGCCTACCCAATTCTTTTCAAATAGAATTTTCAGCGACGCATGCGTTTTCTAGAAATTTCAGCAAAAACTTTTTGTTGCAACCGCTATTTATCATTTCTTAAAAATTTTAATCAACAAACCAACGAAAACTTGGAATTTCAGACGAGAAATTGGATGGTTATCCAGAATTTTCTGGCGTGCGCACAGGTACATCCATGTCGCACAGCATGTGATGCTCAGGTACATCGTAGAGGCGGCCATTGTTGTGGAAAATTTGCATACGCGCTAGCCCTGTGCTTTACGTTAGTGCGCACCCGAAATCTACGTGGGGTGTGTGCGGCATACAAGTCACGGATCAGCTACTGGCCATCGTCATGTGCGTCGTGCTCGCCATAAATGTCATCATGTACGCAATACTGCTATTTTTCTCTGCTCGTCTGGTTATCAAGTCAGAAATCACATCGAACACGCAGACTCGCTTAATTTCAGAATCGAAGGAGATTATTTTAAGGTAAATTCTATCCTGCCATGATTTACTCAAATACCGTCCATCACATTGAAATTTCTGCACATGTTCATTCCTCCTTCAAGCCTCTGGCTAACCTGCGCATTAGGCGCCGTATTTCCATTGACTGCTGATATCATTGCTTTTAAAACACTATTTGCGATGAAAGCGCATCGAAGGAGAATTAGCCACTATTTCAGGCGCTTTATCGGAAACTGGCAACAATATTTGTTCGACGACAAGTATTAGTTTTAGTGAAGTTAAAAATACGCGAGGGTCATACATGAGTTTTACTGATAACTTTTAGGTGGAAATCATTTTGCCCAGTTGCTAAATGTCGGGTTGCTAAATGTAACATTTGAAGGAATTTTTGTGAAGATTCAACTGGTGTCGTGAGACGATGCGCGAAGTTTTTTATTAAAGAAATATCCTGAAAATACTGAAGTATTCTTCGAATACCCCCTGCTAAATGGCATGTGCAGAATAAGCCCCAACCCAGGGTCTTGTTCTAAAAATATGCCTTTTGAAGACGCTGTGTGTACGGGCATACTGTACTTTATTTGTCGTGTGATATAAACTGCTTACGTAGGGTACTACCATCCACTTATCTAGCAGCATGAGGAACTATGACTACATAACTTTCGAAGACGCTGCGAGCTTCGTTTCTATGTGTTGGAATAGAAAAAAACCATAGACAACACAACTTAAGTAATTTTCCTCCTAGGGAGGCAGTTACTAGGCTAAAACTGTTGGCCCAGACATAAAATCGATTGATCACCAGTCCCCGTACCGCGATTTCAAAACGATATTGAATGGTTTTGGATCCAATGCCCAAGTGAACAAGTAGTTGCTAGGATCCAGAGGCTCTCCAGGTGCTTCTTCCGCTTTGCATCTCTGGAAAATAGTAGCCAAGAACATGAACAATTCCAGTCGTCCTAGCGCCTCCCCGCCGCATCGTCGATGACCGAGACCGTAAGGCATCACATTGTCAGCCTCGGCCGTCTTGAACTGACCAGTCGAATCCAAAAACCGCTCTGGTTTGAACACGAACGGATCCTCGAAAACTCGCTCGTCATAATGAGCCGAGTACAAATTGATGATAACAGGTGTGCCTTCCTTGATGAAATAACCGTTGAAGGTTGTGTCCTGAGTGCATTTGTGTGTCACAGCCACCGATGCAATGGACGAAAATCGATACAGCTCGAGCAGAAAAGCATTGAAATAAGGCATGCGACTGGAATCGGAAAATTTAGGATAGGAATCCTTGCCACCAACCACAGAATCCAATTCTTGGAACAGGCGTTCTTGGATTTCGGGATACTTCGCGCAAAGTAGCAACGCCCAACGTATGCTTATGGCAATAGTGCCAAACCCAGCCCCGAATAAACTTCCAACCAAACCTTTGATGTATTCATTATCGATTTGTAGTACTTGCTTGTCCTCTTCGCTCATTTCCTGCACCGATTTGGTTATAGCATGCGCCACAGTCAGGGGTTTATCATCGGCGTTAACGTCATCCAGCACTTTGGCCACCAGACTCGAAGAATAGTCACGTATCTTACCCATAACAGTCAAATATCGATTCATTTTCTCGCGCATCAAGAATCCCAATTTTGGAATGAAATCGACTAATATTCCAGTCACGATGGTTGTCCCGACTTCGTCCGCAGTGGCGAGAATTGTACGCAATTCAGGGTCGTCTCGTTCAAATTGTCGTCCATAGCAGATGAACCCCATAATGCACGCGATGACATCGTATAAGCATTCTTTGGGATTAAATGGTGAATTTTCGTGCCTTTTACATTCTTCGATAAAATCTTGAGCAGCTTTTTGCGCGACTTCTTCCAAATTTTTGTTTCTGGCGTTTGCGAACATGCCCAATGCACGGACGCCTATTTTCTTCAACGCCCTATATTTTGCACCCCAATCACAGAAACCGAACGATTTATTAGCCGCTGAATAAGTGAAGAAATCTGGGCGACCTGAAAAATCTGATTTTCCTGGTGCCAATGCTTTCTTAATTGTCGCATTGCCATTAATCACAACGATGTTTCGGGTGCCGATTTGTACCTTATAAACATCGCCATATTTTTTAGCCAATTTGGTCAGAGTCACATTCATCCTCCGCTCCATAAATGGCATATAGCCCAAGATTGGCACACCCCATGGCCCAGGAGGTTCTTTCTGGCCACTTTTCTCAGAGAATAAGAAATATACAATGGCAACCAAAGCGGCTATTACTAGGAAAGTTGGATTGGCAAATAAGGCAGCTATAGACATTTCAGACTCCGGTTTTCCTGCACAGAGAGGCCGACGCAACTGAGCAAAACTTTTACAGCTTCCTTGATGAATATCCGGACTGGCAGGCTTTATAGGCTAGTAACACACTGAGTCACTGGTGCGCACTAGAGAACGAACTAGAGGACATCTGCTACATTTCAGCACTAGGCAAACCAGCCAGCCCAGACTGGAACGAAGCCAAAATTTATTTGTCGGGTGCTTTGATAACGTCGGTACAATTCGCTTGAAGAGCAGCGAAGAACTGATGATAGCGTCAATGACGCTACAGAACTTGCTTCACAAGGCAAACAGAGTTTTAGTTTTGTATTCGGCCAAAAATGCGCACCATCATGATGGAAAAGTAGGTGCGGTGTGTACACTTTCAAATGTTTACGGGTCCTGTACGACCGAAAATCACGACGCTTGTTTATCATCAGGCTATACTCCTAGGCGGACGCATTGTAAAGGACTCTATTTTCCGCTTAAAACTATGCGGCTTCAGGAATGCAATATCTTTCCCAAAGTCACGCATTCCATAACGTTCAAACGAAAATTGCTGTACTTGTACCATATTTTCATTTTATTATTTGATGACATCGATGCAATCGAGACCACTAAATCCTTTTATTGCAACTCCATCAGAAACATTTTTTTTTCAATGGAAGCCAAGAAAGTAGATTGAGGTCATCCCTCAATGTCAGCCGGCTCGCATATCATCTTATAGGTTTGTGGCAGGGTCCTGCACGGCATGAAAATCGTACACTGCCCGTACCCGCACCCGTAATTTTTCAAAACAATTACCCATAGCCATACCCGTGCCCGGTTTATCGATAAATGTTCGAATGGAGTAGAAAAACAGAAAAGTAATCAATGCATGAAAAAAATACAGACACCCAGAATTTTCAACGGAACTCGACCAATTTTCATTCAAAAGGTTGTTCACCATCGCAAGATAAGACTTTTTTAAAGCAGTAATCTGGGCCAAACGCTTTAGCGCTAAAAGCCTGAGTAATGTCCATTTTAAGTAATGTATTAGTTTTCTTGTTCCTTTGGAAATAGACGTCTCAATTTCTACTTGAAAGCTTGAAGCTGACAACAACCTGGCATCTAAAACTCTGAATGACCAGGGTCGTGACCTGGCGGGTTAGCGGGGTATTGTAGCCCTCGAGTGCGCCTTATTGTGCTTGGCTATGGATAAAGTATGACATGACAAGACATGACATGACGAAACTGCATTCATGTTGGAGAGGGTAACGAAGTTGAACTTGATAAGCAGCGCCTTTCAAAATATTTAGCTAAAGACATTTTGGGCAATTATGGTTGACCTATGACCCAAAGGTGACCAATGCATACAGTCTACAAAGAATGAGCAGCTGGCCTATGATCCTAGATTCGTGACACTGCTACCACGCGTGCTAGTGTACATGGCTTGTATGCAGAGGGCAACAACAAATACTGCAGCTAAAACAAGCTAGTTTGTGAGCTGGAGCCAGTTTCACAACTCGATGAGACGTGTCTGATCATGAGTCGCAGGACATGCATACAAGAAAGTCCAATCCTACATAAAAGCGACATTCCTGTCCTAATGTAAGGACCCGCTGACCTAAGAGTGAAAGTGACTTGGATCCTGCAAAGGGTCAAGGTTGCTTCACTGGTGCATATCTGTCATATACAAGTATGGACTTTTTAGCGCGACACCCTTTCTTCCCTCGGTCCCTCCTAGAAGCTCAGAAATACTCGTTCGTCTTTTTTTCTACGTTGTTTCGAAGTTTTCTAACTGAAGATGCTCTAGTTTTATCTCCCAGGCAAATTTCCATTTAAATCCAGCATTTACAGCATCATTTTATCTTTTTTTGATATGATATGATTTCGATATCGACATGTCAAATGATATGGATATCGATTAGTATAGATATGGATATGAACAGTGGTCACAACTAGCTTCAAAAAAGCAGACATCAGAACTGTTTCGATAAAACCAGTCATAAAAAGCAAAAGATTTAAATTTGCAGCCCCGTCACGAATACGAATAAAAATGAATTAAACAAGAGCGAATACCCGTACCCACCCGCCATTGGCGATGTTATTGCCGTTGGCCACGCTAACCGAAAAATAATATAACAAGTGCTGCGTTGAAAATGCAAAAAAACGAGCACTGTACAGAAGATTGTGCACATTCGGTGCGCCAAATGCTGGCGGCTGGACGTTTAGCGAGAGTTGCGAGAGTTTTAATTGTCGTGGGCCACGTGTTCGCGGCTCAGCAGCACAATGTTATAAATCTGTACCTATGCAATTAAGTTCAAACAGTAACGTTAACAGTAGTAAAGCCATGGTCTGCATGTTCATGTTCATGTTTTACCACATCACCAAACGCTTATGCGCACTCGAGGGCGAAGGGACACACTTTACACGAAATGATTTACCGGCCCGCGAGTCGAACATTCGCCCGTAACTGCGCACCTGGCGTGAGAGGCAGACGCCTAACCCACAAGGCCCGTCATGCATTTCAAGGTCCGTCAAAATATTAGCCTGGAAAACTGTAATGCATGGCGAAGAACATTTTATCAGAAAAGCAGGAGTCCGGCCACGTTTTTATCAAAACATCTTGGTTTTCAAACTTGTATACACAGTTTTCCAAATACCGCACGGTGTCAAATGCAGCGTGTCACTGATACCAAACTAGAAATATATCTTGCCTTGACTGTACCAGAAGCTTACGTAACCTATTCTTCTGATAACATTTATTGTATTTCTGACAGCCCCGAAAGCTAAAAATTTCGCGGCAGTCACTCATGTAACTTAAGAGATCAGTGACCATCGCTATCCAAAGATCTAAGGCTCGCAACGGCTTATGCAAGGCTCGAAGGTGCGCATGGCATGCATTACCCCACCTACCTATTTTAGCGATTTTGAGCAGAGCAAACTTGTTCACAGGAGTCGGATATAAAAAAAGGGTGCTAACCAAATCAAAACTTCAACTACTAGCCTAAAAATTTGAAATTTTGCAAAATATTTCACATCATGGCTAATACCGGTTTTATCAGCTAATAAAAGCATTCATTGCCAGTTTCTTGGCGAATACGGCATCACGGCATTACTGCATACTCTTTCATCGATGATGTTTCTTGTTTGCACCAATTTTTTCTTGCTGTAGTTAAAGGACATGCGTCGGGGAATTTCTGGTGCCAGAAATTACCTCAGGCAGGGTCGTTTTTAGCCACTTATCACAAATAGCGTAAGATTCAAACAGTGAACAGAGAGGGTACGAGCGGGGGTTACTGTAAGCGCTCACCTGACCAATGCCAAAAGTCGGAAAACTGTCTCACTCGGGACGATTGCCAGTTTCTTTCATAATAATGCTGTTTTTATTTAATTCCTGTAATTTGTTGTTGAGATTGTTCTGGTTTCAAACTGTATGCACGAATATGGACTGCACGTCTTCATGTCTATATGACGAGGAGCTCAGCGCAAAAAGTAGAAGTTTAAATTATTTAGAGGAAAAATATAACAGAATATATCAATAATCAACGATGGGGAATTCATGCTTGTGGAACAAAAAAAGAATTATTTCAGAAGTCAAAAAGAACTGAGCTTGGTAGGCTTCGAACTGACGTGCACAGCGGCTGGATTGCCAGCATTGTGCGTCAAGAGTCCTCCTCCTGCGCCACAGAGACCTTACACTTCGGGTAGAAGTCAGAAGACAAGCGGTTTGTGACCGCTTTCAGGCCTTCCCTGTCTAATCGGAAGGGACTTTCTCAGAGCGGAAACGGTGAATATCTGGAATGCAATCTTTCTTTTGGAGACAGCATTTACATAATTTTACATAATGTTCTCAGCATAGGGCAGATCCATGTACAACTAGTGTGCGGAGAATAGCAGGTACAAGATGTGAGTGTGAAACCACTGTTCTTTCAGCGATGTCCAGTGTGTTGGTGGCGCAGTGCAGCGCCGTTCGATGCAACACTCCATAAATTCGCCTACCGAGGGTTTGAGTCCACCAGTGGCTGGAAGTTTTGGCTTTGAAAACTCTCCGAGCTGTCTTTCCTTTTCCAAACTGGTTACTTGCCTAAATCTACTGACGCGGGTTGTTTGGCGCAGACGCACAGATAAATAAAATCTTACTTGGACCGAAAAACGGGAATCAGCCTCTACACTTGACTTGACTGCGATGAACGAACGCCGATTCCGTAAGGAGAAAACCCCCAGATAACATGCGAAAGTGTAACAGACTTCACATTCCACTGCTTTTTTGCATGCGTTCAAGAGCACCTCGACCGACCACTGGTCATCTATCAGGTTATCAGAAGCAGGGGTGGGTCAGATAATGATAAATGCTGATAAAAGAGCTAGGTCAAGCTCCAGTAGCCTAACAGAAGTGTCATATTCTCACTGCAAGGGCTCAACGTCAATCGATTATTCACGATGGAAAGTGCCACGATGATCACCATTGTCTCTGAGAGAAGCCCTTGCTTCTGCATGTAGAAATAACAGCTATCAAAGCGAGAAGAATCGCGGCTGTTGTGGTGATAAACGCGGCGGGATCAGAAACGAATGTGTCATACAACTTTTGGGTTCGATTCTCTTCTCGAGCAATTTTTTGGACTTCTTTTGAGCTAACCGCAAAGTTTTTATACTGTACCGTGCTGTAGTTTAGAACTTAAAAATTGCATGCGTGCTGCAAGCTTAACGTTTTCTTTACCATTCAGCTTGAACTGTTGGCCTACCGCTAATGTTAGACGAAGTACAAGATTCGGGCAGGCATTCATAAGGCAGGCATCAAATCACGCCCGCTGCGCCTTATTGATTATTGACACGCAGAGGCAGAGAACAGAAGGGTTTAGCCGTGAAAACAATGGGAAGGTTCACTAACTTATCAACCTTGGCGGCCACATAACTTGTTCAAACAGCCCGACTTATGTCCTTTAAAAAACAGGACTGAAACTTATCAGGGTTTCTCAATGAGACATATTTAAAGCTCGCACTCGTTCTTTTCGTCGCTTTGTCTCTACCTCACATCGAGATTAAGGTTACACAATACAAACGAGATATTGTTTTTGCGCGCTGGCTCCCGTAAAAGTTTACTGTACCTGAGCATCAACTACTTCCTATTTCCTATTAAAGAAAAGTAAACAAGATCCATGCTGCTCATGAATGATTGTGAACCACAACTTCAATTTTTTTTAAAACTAGATTTTTTCACTGCGTTTCAATTCCCTGTAATATGTTTCGTCCAACCCCAAGTACGTACAGTACTTATTTGCAACATCTGACAAGGCAACCATGCCAACCGCTGCGTCGAACTCGAGCCTAAACTCTAAAGATAAGACCAGACTAGTGTTGCAATGACCTGGGTTTTCCCCTGTCTGACCTGACCCTGACCTTCACTGAACCAAAGAAAACTGTCTGACCTCACCATTGACCTGCTAGGAATTGTGATTTTCTGGCTCTGACTTTGACATTGATTGAACAAAACATTTTGCTTATAATCGGCACCAGCAACCAAGCTTCTCTGTGTTTGCAATTTTACCAAGAAATTTCACTACAGCTGACAATTTTCTGACAATTTTTGCAATTCGTGAAATTTCATGTGCAGCTCAAAAAACTGAATTTTTATCAAGCTCAGTATGCAAAGCTGTTTTTGATGGCTTTAGGATAACTAGAGAAGTTGACACCCCTTGAAAATCAAAAATAAATCTCAATCGTTATAACGTCAATTCCTATTCCCACTGCCTCCGCATGATCGATTTCTTTTCCTCGTAATCCGAGAAGAGGCGCTGGAAGGATTGGCAGAGCCAAAATATCTTGCGCCAATGAGGCCGAGCTTGGATAAGAACGAATGTAGAGATAGGATTGGCTAGGCCACGGATGGATAGCACTCGCAAGCACACACTAGGCTGCTCGGGCTGCTCTCTGGAAAAAGCAGGCATGTCAGAAATCAGTTACGAAAATTATGGTAATTACTCAACCATCATGTGCTTTAACTTGGAACGCTTTGACGAATGTGAAAGTACTTTGAAGCCGACCAACGAGTACGGTAACCTACGGTTGAAAATTGACTATGACAGTTCTGTTATTTTGCAAAGCCCATTGGTCATTTTGTGTTTGCTGCGTTTTAATCGCACTATCAAAATTAATATTCAGGTAACGCTGATGAATCAATAAACTAAGGCGTTCTGATCCTATTGTTGTTGCCATTAAAGTGTACATAAGCACACACGAGTGTACATAAGCAAACTCATGACAAAATCCATATACAGTCATGGCAAGCGGTGAAGAAGCCATGTTTGTTTTACAAACTCCGCTCACCATGAACATTGCCGGCAGCACTTCTTGCGGATAAACCCACTTTGTCATGCAGCTGATAAAAAATCGTGACAAAATAATCAGTGCTATCTTCAAGAACGTCTACAATCACTATGCCGTGTGGCAGCCCGTGTTTGATGAAATGGAAAAGGTGGATGGAGTCAAGTTCTCAGAAGGATTACCAAGCATAACTAGACGACTTAGATACGTATTCGCTGTTGGTCTTTGATAATTTGTTCCCGCAACTGGCCCTCCTCATCTCTTTCTCATCCTACATCCAAGTGCCGATAAAAAATTAGCTGTGCTCTCTAATATCTTAACTACTGAGCATGATTATCCAGATGTTTCTACATAAGTTGATGAGATTTTATGAAATCTGTAATCATGGAGAGCCATCTCACGTGTTTGTTGTCACGTTGGCCCTGAATATTTTACACAACGAGAATTTGAATGTCACCAAGACGGATAAAGCAAAATTAACCAAGCACAGACGCCCATTGTCCATCTTGGCCAATCGTCACGAGACGTTGGCCAGAAAAAGGCACTTGATTAAAACAAATAGGTTTCGATTCGTCCCATCATTAATACGAATAACCTTACCCTATGTCGAGAGAAATTGTATTGGTGCCCGTGGCAGAATGGAGGCGACTGAAAGATTAACAACAGCAGCCTTCGATGGATCAGTCACCAACTCCAACCCCCCCCCCCCCCCCCCACCAGTCATATCGGAAGTCGTAGAAGCTCACCCGGAAGAAAAACCAAATGAAACAGGTGATTTGATCAATCTTTTACTAAAGGCGTATCGAGCCAGGGCTGCTATCTTAATGCATTATATCGCCTCTTCGATGACTCCTAATAAGCGTGTGGTCTTTACTGATGGTGTGGTTAGTGCGCATGTCATTGATTACTTACGATATGTTTTGCATTCTATTCCCACGCACCCTCCCATGTACATCCAAGAATTTACGACCCTGTTGCAATCTGCTGGTGTACCTACCTAAAAGTGTTTATCAACATCATATTTTGCGTCTCTGTGAAATAGCTGACATTTTAAAAAACCATTATATATGGCGTGTCTCCTAGAGTACTCACAGAAATGGAATTAACCAACTGCATATGAGGCACCTCCTTTCACTGGTCGCAAATACACTTTGAGAAATGGTTTTCAAAACAACCATTTTACTCAGCGTTATCATCAGCACGGCTTCCGCTGCCTGCTACTGCGGCAAAACTGAAATTCGATGTCGTGGAAGTATCTCCTATGCCGCTGTCAAGAAAGAAACTTGCTTCGTTACTATTCAAAGCATCACCCTCGATTACAGATCGTCAGCAACAGACTGCCCAGCCTGGAGAAATGGGAGAAGCCCAAGTAGAGACCGGGGACTGTGCCCTTGCCTTCCTATGGCCATAAACTGTTCTGGCATGACAAACACTATGCCACCTACATCCGATTTCATCTTGTCGACCACATCAGAAAATAATAACACTCGACAAATGGAGACCAAACACACGAAAATTTCGTTTGTTTCATTTTCTATTGCCGTAAAAACAGGTTTTTCAGAACGGCAATTATTGTTAGTTTAGTGTTTGGTGTTCTAGCACTAATGCGCATTGGTCTCTTGGCTTTTATCGCTAATTTTAGGACGGGTAGAAATTCAGGGGTTGTAGGTCATTTCGTCCCCAGTTGTCTAATCGACTCATTATGTCCTCACTCTGTTCTGTATACTCGTATGTACTTGTCACAGAAAAAAGTGATGTCAACCTAGAATTCAATAACGATAAAGCACGACCCAAAACGCCAACCAGACCTGAGCCAACTCATTGTTATATGCAATACCACTTAAATAAGGAATAAGATCACGATTTTTAAAATCTTCAACGATGGTCTTGATACGGGCAGAGATGGCCGCGTATTTCTTGCTCTTTCTCGAGTTGCCGGGGTTTCCAGCCACTAGCTGAGCGACCTCGTACTGGTGCATTCCTTGTTGCTTTCTCAAATTACCGATAAAGCGAAAAATATGAGGGAACGAAGAACCACAGATCTCTTGAAAGCCTCGATGTCAGCCTTAAACGTCGTTGTTAGTGCGATGTTGATCGTCCGAATTACGCTGGTACATGTTCCAAAGCAGAATCGGGAACAGCGGTGCTTGCCGACGTCGACGTTGTCTTCGGCCAATATATGTATCCCCGAAATAGTTGGCAACTGGCAGCGCCTCACCAGGGAAATTTTCGTTTTCCACCAACTCTTCAAAGGCGTCGATCACTGAAGGCGGTGGCACAAACGAGACAGAGCACTACTGTATTTAGGACAGCAACTTGGGACAACGCTGAGACACCAATTAAGGACTGTCACAATAGCTGTCCTGAAGGTGCCTTATCCGTAGATTTGGGCGCGTCCTAAAACATGTCTTATCTTGTTTCTCAATTAAAAAAGGATGACTTCAGACATTTTAGCAGGCCACAAAATTTAACGCGGGAAATACATACTTGTACGTGTAAGCTGGGCGCCCATTACTAGTCGAAGTTTGCTGTGCTATTGTATCTGAATGATTTCACTATGTCTAACAACGCCGCCGTGGCTAAGGCAGGCTGGTCCACATTATATGATCTCTGTGAACGTGCCAAATTGGGTTTATTTTTTAAGGTTTACAATGGGCTTAACGATTTGGTAATGCTCGTTTTCTGCACAAAATCTGACCGTCATCTTAGTAGGCGACTGCGTGAACTACATTATTTGGATTTTCAAGTCATAATTTTCAATCCTACAAACTGAGTTTTGTGTGTTCTGCGACTCTTTTGCGGGATTCTCTTCACGGGATCATGCTTTGGCAGTAACTTGATCTCGCGTATGAGCCTTGGTTAATTTTGTGTCTCCTCCCGTCAAGTGCATTTATTCGCTTCGGTAAAGAGTAAAATGACAATAATTGGATTCTGTCGTCCCTTTTTACCCTCTGTTTTGGCCTCACTAGTTAAGGAAGGACGACAGAATTTCAAATTCAGCTAAAAAAAACTCTTTTTTGCGGGTCGAGAGAGCTCAGGCAAAGTGCCACAATCTCAAGACGCCCGAAAATTGCCTGAAAATTGCTCAAGAAAGGTCAGCTCAAAATTGCCCTAGATCAAACAGGCGATCGCCATGCACATGACAGCATGGCAGTGCTGCTAGGATATTAAGAAACCAGACTTAAGACATGGTCGAGGTCGTCCGAAACTTAAGACACACAGTCCTTTTACAATCAGCTTGGTGTCCTGGGGTGGGACCCCAAGCTGATTGTGAAATGACTAAGGAGTGTCCTAGAATTTCGGACATGCCTTGGGATTTAGAGCTGTGACACCGCCCCCAGATCCTACACAGAAAGGCAAAAGTGGGCTCAAAGTGCCATGCTTTGCTGCTTGAACAATGAGACCCGACCCAATGCTTTGACCATCGAATAAAGCACAAGAACACTAAAACGTTCGACCAGACTGATCAAGTGAATGCGATTCAAACTCTAAGAAACAAACTCCTACACAAAAGTGCAACTTTTATTTCCAAACCAGGCCAAGAAAGTAGAATGAGGCCATCCTTCAATATCAACGCGCTCTTACATGATCACAGCGTCTTATCATTCGAGAGCGAATGCGACTGCGGCACCTTTGCCGGCATTGGGATCATTCACAGGCTTGTTAACAACGGTTTGAGGAGCTGGCCGTGGCTTAGAGATGTTGTTTTCACGAGGTGGGTTGTTATTTCCAGGATTACCCTGGCCTGGTCGTTGTGGCCTGCCCTTTCCTTCGCCACTGCCGCGCGATTTATTCTTCGACTTCTGCTTCGATTTATCCTTGTTCCCACGGGGTGGCTGAACTTGGGCAGGTTGGATCGGGCGAACATTGGCATTGTTGTTAGGGCCATTGCTACCAGGTCCGCGAGGAGGGTTGCCGTTTCCAGGGAAGCCTTGGCCTGGGCGTTGCAAACCTGGAGGATTTGGCCTACCCTTTCCTTCGCCACTGCCGCTTGATTTATTCTTTGACTTCTGCTTAGATTTATCCTTGTTTCCACGGGGTGGCTGAACTTGGGCAGGTTGGATCGGACTGATATTGGCATTGTTGTTAGGGGCATTGCTACCAGGTCCGCGAGGAGGGTTGCCATTTCCTGGGTTGCCTTGGCCTGGGCGTTGCAAACCTGGAGGACGCGGCCTGCCCTTTCCTTCTCCACTGCCGCTTGACTTATTCTTTGACTTATTCTTTGATTTATTGTTTGATTTGTTCTTTGATTTATCCTTGTTATTACCGCGCGGTGGCTGAGGCTTGGATGGTTCGCTGGGGCGGATATTGGCATTGTTCTCGCTGCCGTCCGAGGAGGGTTGCCTTTGCCTGGGAATCCCTCTCCTGGTCTTTGCAGGCCTGGGGGTCGTGGTCTGTTGTTGCTGGGTTCCCATTGTTTTCCTGGTTCTCGTCGTCAGTGCTGGCTTGTCTTGATCAGCTTGATTCAGAGCGCAGGCGAGGTCTTTCTGGTGGGAGAGGCTTTGGTCTTGGAGCTGGTGCTGGATCTGGTCGGGGGCTGGTGCTGGATTGGTGGGGAGCCGGCGCTGGTTCAGGTCGTGGGGCTGGTGCTGGTTTTGGTCGGGGAGCTGGTATAAATTCTGGACGTGGAGCCGGAGCTGGAGCTTGTTCAATGAGCGGAGCTAAAGTTGAAATTGTCTTCAACGTTCATTTTGCTGATAACTAGCCCCTTGCACTTACCAGCCCCAGCAAAGATGCTGAGCGCGACGATCGCGACCAGAAAGCGAATCATCTTGACAACTTTAGAACAGGCCAATGCTGTCTTCGATGATCTAGAATCAAGTCTTCGAGGAATCAAGTGATGATGAGAAGCTGCGCATACTATTTATAGCATTGGACACCTAATTTCATCATCGACGATTGACCAGCTGAACAAATAGCTTGATCAATTGTGCAATCAGAGCGGCTACATCATACATTTTCGGTCTCTCCTTCTCTTCATCAGCTGTCAATGACTTGACGTTGGTGAAGGTCCTGCCCAGCATCTTTGCCAATAAGGACGTCTTGTATTCTTCGACTTTTACTCCATAATGTGCATGGCGTTTGCACATGGATGACGGCATGGATTATCAGCTGCGTTTGTCGCGAAGCGAGCTCTGTACCTTCACCTTTCTTTTCTCGTTTTTCATCTGATACTGTATGTTTAGTAGTAGTAGTAGTTCACTGAATTTTGACTTTTCCAGTCCTTTGCCTGAATCACCACAATTTGATTTACTCCTTCATTTACTCCTTGTTCGATTTTTCCTGTCCTTCCAGAGTCAGGGATTCCTGCGGTTACCCTTATATGTATATCTGCATAAGTAGGTCGAGGAAACCGCTGTGGTTAGGTCGCATGGATAAAGCTGGAGCATGTTCAACCAGCGGAGCTAAAAACGAAGTGAAATCGTTGGGCATCAAGAAAACGATTTTGGATGAGAGAGCTTTGCAAGCCGACTCTTTGTTGAATGACAGATTGCACGATTTGTACGTCTTCAATCAATGAGCTGAAAAACTATGGTAGCGCACACAATGTTGATTCTCAGCTAGCGACAACCTATTGCAAAAGCGTAAGTGTTTCAAAGTCTTTCTGCTGGCTTAAAGTAGGACGTTTGGTCACAATATGGATGGCTTCTTTGATCTCCAGAAGATTGTCGGAATTTGCACGATCGATGATGCGAAAATCATCACAGCCAGCGTCATGTCCCGCTTGTCCCGCACCACGCTGCACGGGATCGCCTGGAGCATGCATACTGTCGGATGCAGTATCATCGAGACACACAACTCTTCACACACCACTTCACACTCTATGGCTGCACTCTGTGGTCAGTGATAAAATTTTAAAACTCCACACTCACAACTCAGTCAGTTTGTGCAGCTTTTCAGTGAATAAATAAACAGGATGTCATGAGATTGTACGAACATTGCACTGGACAAACGAGTTTTTAGAACTTTTAACGAATGCATATTTGAAAAATAATTGACAGAATGCCACAAGATTATGCAAGCAATGCACAAAAAATGTAACGAAGAAATAAATAAAAGTTATAACTATAAAAATATATAATATAAATATAATATAATTATTTATAATATAATATAAATAAACAAAATTTCTATGTAACCTTCAACGAAGCAAAGAAAACATGAATAATATTTTTAACTCCGCCGGTCACATTTTTAGTTCTTGGAAAAAATCAGCTCGTCAGTCCTTCGCCGATTAAAAAGTTCAAAAGACATGTGTCTGTCCTTTGACGATTTTAGGATTACTGTACCTGCTCCAGGCCTATTTAAGGTGGCTTTGTCAGCTTTTAGGTATACTGTAGGTTGCATAGAGTGTGTGTTATTATCACAAGAATATCCACAGATCGATTTCCGCTTCATCTTGATCACGTGCGAAAGAACAGTTGATCGTATCAACATCGAAGATCGCCTGCCCCGTTTACTCGCCTCCCACGTCGTCTATTCGTTCACTTGTCGTTGCTGTGACGCAACTCATGTTAGAAAGACGATCCGACACTCGGGCGTGAGAATTGGCGAGCACACAAGCCCTTCTTTCCGAACGGGGAAACGTGTTCGAACCACAGCGGACTCGGCTATCTTGGATCACATGCTTCAAGCGGGACATGACGCTGGCTGTGATGATTTTCGCATCATCGATCGTGCAAATTCCGACAATCTTCTGGAGATCAAAGAAGCCATCCATATTGTGACTAAACGTCCTACTTTAAGCCAGCAGAAAGACTTTGAAACACTTACGCTTTTGCAATAGGTGCGCTAGCTGAGAATAACATTGTGTGCGTAAGTTTTTGCTCATTGATGAAGACGTAAAATCGTGAATCTGTCATCAACAAAGAGTCGGTTGCAGCTCTCTCATCCAAAATCGTTTTCTTGATGCCCAACGATTTCACTTCGTTTTAGTCCGCTGTTGAACATGTCAGCTTTATCCATGCGATAACAAGGGTCTCGACTACTTATGAGATATACATATAAGGGTAACCGCAGGAATCCCTGACTCTGGAAGGAAGGAAAAATCGAAAAGGAGAAATGAAGGAGAAATCAAATTGTGGTGATTCAGGCAAAGGACTGGAAAAGTCAAAATTCAGTGAACTACTACTAAACATACAGTATCAGATGAAAAACGAGAAAAGAAAGGTGAAGGTACAGAGCTCGCTTCGCGACAAACGCAGCTGATAATCCATGCCGTCATCCATGTGCAAACGCCATGCACATTATGGAGTAAAAGTCGAAGAATACAAGACGTCCTTATTGGCAAAGATGCTGGGCAGGACCTTCACCAACGTCAAGTCATTGACAGCTGATGGAGAGAAGGAGAGACCGAAAATGTATGATGTAGCCGCTCTGATGACATGATCAAGCTATTTGTTCAGCTGGTCAATCGTCGATGATGAAATTAGGTGTCCAATGCTATAAATAGTATGCGCAGCTTCTCATCATCACTTGATTCCTCAAAGACTTGATTCTAGATCATCGAAGACAGCATTGGCCTGTTCTAAAGTTGTCAAGATGATTCGCTTTCTGGTCGCGATCGTCGCGCTCAGCATCTTTGCTGGGGCTGGTAAGTGCAAGGGGCAAGTTATCAGCGAAATGAACGTTGAAGACAATTTCAACTTCAGCTCCGCTCATTGAACAAGCTCCAGCTCCGGCTCCACGTCCAGAATTTATACCAGCTCCCCGACCAAAACCAGCACCAGCCCCACGACCTGAACCAGCGCCGGCTCCCCGACCGAATCCAGCACCAGCCCCGCGACCAGATCCAGCACCAGCTCCAAGACCAAAGCCTACTCCGCGACCAGAAAGACCGTCGGCCTGCGCTCTGAATCAAGCTGATCAAGACAAGCCAGCACGTGACGACGAGAACCAGGAAAACAATGGGAACCCAGGCAACAACAGACCACGACCCCCAGGCCTGCAAAGACCAGGAGAGGGATTCCCAGGCAAAGGCAACCCTCCTCGTGACGGCAGCGAGAACAATGCCAATATCCGCCCCAGCGAACCATCCAAGCCTCAGCCACCGCGCGGTAATAACAAGGATAAATCAAAGAACAAATCAAACAATAAATCAAAGAATAAGTCAAAGAATAAGTCAAGCGGCAGTGGAGAAGGAAAGGGCAGGCCGCGTCCTCCAGGTTTGCAACGCCCAGGCCAAGGCAACCCAGGAAATGGCAACCCTCCTCGCGGACCTGGTAGCAATGCCCCTAACAACAATGCCAATATCAGTCCGATCCAACCTGCCCAAGTTCAGCCACCCCGTGGAAACAAGGATAAATCTAAGCAGAAGTCAAAGAATAAATCAAGCGGCAGTGGCGAAGGAAAGGGTAGGCCAAATCCTCCAGGTTTGCAACGCCCAGGCCAAGGCTTCCCTGGAAACGGCAACCCTCCTCGCGGACCTGGTAGCAATGGCCCTAACAACAATGCCAATGTTCGCCCGATCCAACCTGCCCAAGTTCAGCCACCCCGTGGAAACAAGGATAAATCTAAGCAGAAGTCAAAGAATAAATCGCGCGGCAGTGGCGAAGGAAAGGGCAGGCCACAACGACCAGGCCAGGGTAATCCTGGAAATAACAACCCACCTCGTGAAAACAACATCTCTAAGCCACGGCCAGCTCCTCAAACCGTTGTTAACAAGCCTGTGAATGATCCCAATGCCGGCAAAGGTGCCGCAGTCGCATTCGCTCTCGAATGATAAGACGCTGTGATCATGTAAGAGCGCGTTGATATTGAAGGATGGCCTCATTCTACTTTCTTGGCCTGGTTTGGAAATAAAAGTTGCACTTTTGTGTAGGAGTTTGTTTCTTAGAGTTTGAATCGCATTCACTTGATCAGTCTGGTCGAACGTTTTAGTGTTCTTGTGCTTTATTCGATGGTCAAAGCATTGGGTCGGGTCTCATTGTTCAAGCAGCAAAGCATGGCACTTTGACCCCACTTTTGCCTTTCTGTGTAGGATCTGGGGGCGGTGTCACAGCTCTAAATCCCAAGGCATGTCCGAAATTCTAGGACACTCCTTAGTCATTTCACAATCAGCTTGGGGTCCCACCCCAGGACACCAAGCTGATTGTAAAAGGACTGTGTGTCTTAAGTTTCGGACGACCTCGACCATGTCTTAAGTCTGGTTTCTTAATATCCTAGCAGCACTGCCATGCTGTCATGTGCATGGCGATCGCCTGTTTGATCTAGGGCAATTTTGAGCTGACCTTTCTTGAGCAATTTTCAGGCAATTTTCGGGCGTCTTGAGATTGTGGCACTTTGCCTGGGCTCTCTCGACCCGCAAAAAAGAGTTTTTTTTAGCTGAATTTGAAATTCTGTCGTCCTTCCTTAACTAGTGAGGCCAAAACAGAGGGTAAAAAGGGACGACAGAATCCAATTATTGTCATTTTACTCTTTACCGAAGCGAATAAATGCACTTGACGGGAGGAGACACAAAATTAACCAAGGCTCATACGCGAGATCAAGTTACTGCCAAAGCATGATCCCGTGAAGAGAATCCCGCAAAAGAGTCGCAGAACACACAAAACTCAGTTTGTAGGATTGAAAATTATGACTTGGAAATCCAAATAATGTAGTTCACGCAGTCGCCTACTAAGATGACGGTCAGATTTTGTGCAGAAAACGAGCATTACCAAATCGTTAAGCCCATTGTAAACCTTAAAAAATAAACCCAATTTGGCACGTTCACAGAGATCATATAATGTGGACCAGCCTGCCTTAGCCACGGCGGCGTTGTTAGACATAGTGAAATCATTCAGATACAATAGCACAGCAAACTTCGACTAGTAATGGGCGCCCAGCTTACACGTACAAGTATGTATTTCCCGCGTTAAATTTTGTGGCCTGCTAAAATGTCTGAAGTCATCCTTTTTTAATTGAGAAACAAGATAAGACATGTTTTAGGACGCGCCCAAATCTACGGATAAGGCACCTTCAGGACAGCTATTGTGACAGTCCTTAATTGGTGTCTCAGCGTTGTCCCAAGTTGCTGTCCTAAATACAGTAGTGCTCTGTCTCGTTTGTGCCACCGCCTTCAGTGATCGACGCCTTTGAAGAGTTGGTGGAAAACGAAAATTTCCCTGGTGAGGCGCTGCCAGTTGCCAACTATTTCGGGGATACATATATTGGCCGAAGACAACGTCGACGTCGGCAAGCACCGCTGTTCCCGATTCTGCTTTGGAACATGTACCAGCGTAATTCGGACGATCAACATCGCACTAACAACGACGTTTAAGGCTGACATCGAGGCTTTCAAGAGATCTGTGGTTCTTCGTTCCCTCATATTTTTCGCTTTATCGGTAATTTGAGAAAGCAACAAGGAATGCACCAGTACGAGGTCGCTCAGCTAGTGGCTGGAAACCCCGGCAACTCGAGAAAGAGCAAGAAATACGCGGCCATCTCTGCCCGTATCAAGACCATCGTTGAAGATTTTAAAAATCGTGATCTTATTCCTTATTTAAGTGGTATTGCATATAACAATGAGTTGGCTCAGGTCTGGTTGGCGTTTTGGGTCGTGCTTTATCGTTATTGCATTCTTGGTTGACATCACTTTTTTCTGTGACAAGTACATACGAGTATACAGAACAGAGTGAGGACATAATGAGTCGATTAGACAACTGGGGACGAAATGACCTACAACCCCTGAATTTCTACCCGTCCTAAAATTAGCGATAAAAGCCAAGAGACCAATGCGCATTAGTGCTAGAACACCAAACACTAAACTAACAATAATTGCCGTTCTGAAAAACCTGTTTTTACGGCAATAGAAAATGAAACAAACGAAATTTTCGTGTGTTTGGTCTCCATTTGTCGTGTGTTATTATTTTCTGATGTGGTCGAAAAGATGAAATCGGATGTAGGTGGCATAGTGTTTGTCATGCCAGAACAGTTTATGGCCATAGGAAGGCAAGGGCACAGTCCCCGGTCTCTACTTGGGCTTCTCCCATTTCTCCAGGCTGGGCAGTCTGTTGCTGACGATCTGTAATCGAGGGTGATGCTTTGAATAGTAACGAAGCAAGTTTCTTTCTTGACAGCGGCATAGGAGATACTTCCACGACATCGAATTTCAGTTTTGCCGCAGTAGCAGGCAGCGGAAGCCGTGCTGATGATAACGCTGAGTAAAATGGTTGGTTTGAAAACCATTTCTCAAAGTGTATTTGCGACCAGTGAAAGGAGGTGCCTTATATGCAGCTGGTTAATTAACGCGAAATCGAGGGACATTGTCAAGATTCCGTTGATCAACCTCGCTGGCTATTTTCAGTCGATTCCGAAATACACGCCCGTTGGCCTGTTATCGGAATCTGACACATTTCGAGTTGTTCAAGTTGATACGTACTATAATCTTGATTTACGTATTTGAGAAAGTCTGAGAAAGGTATGGGTTGTCCCCGATCTTGTACAATACGACAATTTGGGTGACTACAGTTTTGTTGTCAACATTGGTCCTAAGGAAAGGCCCTTGCTCAAATTTCTTCACTCTCAGCTCTTGATTAACCCTGACGTCGAGTTGGTGAATCCAATTTTCACGACTGTCCGTGATCTTGAAGATTATGATTGCGAGAAATGGCCGAAAGCGATCGAAATCGATCCAAACAACCCTACTCGACACAAAGCTCTACTCCGCCGTCCGACCATAGGTCATGAGCAACTCTCTGCCGATGAGCGAGATAAGCTCCGACAAGTGTGATTGCTCCGACCTTCTAATTGTGATGTTTTCGCTTTAGATAACTCCGAGATTTCAGGAACTCATCTAGCGAAGCACAAGATCGACAAAGGAGACGCGAAGCCTATCATAGCCCGTCTGCGTCGCCTGATTGAAAGCCAGAAATCGATTGTCAAGGAAGAAATTGGTAAGCTCCTACGTTTGGGTTGGATTCGTCCTTCCCGCTCCTCGTGGGCTTCACCGATCGTCATGGTCAAGAAGAAAAATGGCGAGTGGAGAATGCGCGTCGACTTCCGAGCAGTCAAAGCTGTCACCAGGAAGGACGCGCACTCGCTCCCGAATATTCACGAAATGTTGGACACCCTGATAGGTAGCACCATCTTTTCTGTCTTTGATATGACTTCAGGTTATAGCCAGATCCCCTTGGATCCGACTACAGCCGAGAAAACTGCTTTTATCACTCCTTTTGGGTTTTGGGAATATGCAAATATGCCTTTTGGCCTGTGCAACGCCCCAGCCGAATTCCAGCGATGCATGGAATTAGCACTGAGTGGCCTCCCATGGCAATAAGTCATGTGCTATCTCGATGTTATTATTATTTTCAGCACAGTCGATGAACACGTGTCACATTTGACAAAGGTGTTCGATCGCCTCAGGTATGCTAATTTGAAGTTAGAACCGTCGAAGTGTCCGATAGGAATGGACACGGTCGAGTATCTTGGCCATTGTATATCGAAAGAAGGCTATCGTCCCACCGATGATAAAATCGACAAGGTTCGTAATTTCCCAGTTCCCAAGAACCAAGATGAATTGCACAAATTGATTGGTCTTGAAAGCTATTATCGCTCATTTATTGAAGGATTCTCCCGTCGATCTCGCACCCTCAGGCTCTTGCTCAGGAAGGTTGTCGAGTTCAAGTGGACAGAAGAATGCCAACAAGAATTCGAAGATCTTCGTCAGCGTCTGGTCTCACCACCAGTTCTGCGATTCGTCGACTTTTCTTTACCTTTTGGTTTGAGTACTGACGCTAGTAACACGGCTATTGGTGCTGTGTTGGAACAGTACGATCCTGCGAAGCCTTCAAAGCCCTGGGCTGTTGGGTATGCATCCCCTACACTCAACGAGGCTGAGAAGAAATATTTTACCATCGATCGAGAATGCCTCGCTATTTATTGGGGTATTCTCTACTATCGATATTATCTGTATGGTCGTCATTTCGCAGTATTCACCGACCATAACCCGCTCCTGCAATGGTACAAGGAGAAAGACCTCGATGGAAGAAGAGGTAAGTACCTTATGAAACTACAGGATTATATGTTTAGTGGCACTCACGCACGCGGATGCGACAATGGTGCCGCCGACACATTGTCCAGACTGCCGACAGCCGATGTAATGATCTTCGCCTCGCTGTCGCCATATTCGCGTTGCGATCGATGCAGTGCTTCTATCCTGTCAGTTTTGATACCCGATGGATTCACTTCAACGTCTGCACCTCCAGCAGCAGAAGAGTTCAAAGCGTATCAAGAAGCGATCGACTGAATTGATGCGCTTGCTGAACCCGAATTCGAGTCGAGTTCATAAAGCGACTCTTGTGGTACAGTTTTATAAATTTTATCACTGGTATCACGATTCTAGTAATCGATTTTTTATTCACAAAGATGGTAATGTACGTGCAAGTGATAGGCGCTGTGATATCGATCATCATCTAATTGTGCCTAAGCCAAACTTTGAGTCTTATCGTCAATGTTTTACATATTCTGGTATTTTGCTTTGGAATAATGTGCCATTGGATGTCGCCTGGGGAACGTATGGTTGGTTTTACCGTAATATCAACATGTGCTTGTAAATTTCTCATGTTTTATTTTTATGACTATTTTTTTTTATCCTCGAGTGCACTCTTACGTGTTTGATCAAAAGTAAAGATTGATTGATTGATTGATTGCTTGTCACGAATCTTCGTCTGGACTCGAATCTGATTCCAACTCTGAAAGTGAGCTAAATCAGAACTGTCCGTTGGATTAGATTCCAGGAGATCCTTGTCGTCGACACTACGTCCGACTCCCGTCTTCACAGTGCGTGAATGAAGTGCTCCCCGCACCGATTACGCCTTATTTCTTCACGAGCATGGTCGACATGACTAATGAGCTCGACTTGCCTGCTGTCCCAGAATATGATAGCGACTACGACAGCGCCCTCGATTCTGCAGTTGGGTTTGTGGGTTTATCTCACGCAACTCCCTTGCACCCAGCTCAAGTGCTCACTCAAGAACGAGCTGATCCGAATGATGCTACTTTGGAATTGTCAGTTCAGCCTGATCACAATCTGTCCGTCGACTCCGATTCTGATCAGGATGATCTCGAACTCATCGACGAACTCGACTCTGAGTCTCAGGTTGAAACTCAGTCGGACATTCCGTCTTTAGCATATGATGCGTTTCCTGATGCTCCTTCAAGGAAACTTCTTTATAAAATGCAGCGTGATGAAGAGTATTTCTTTCACATCATTCGTCACCTGGAAGGATACAACCCGCTCCCTGTGAGCTTGGCTCGTATCGCGAAAGATTATTCATTAGACGGTGATGGTATTCTTCTTAATCGTTGGTCTCATAATGGTCGCCTTATCGAAGGAGCCGAACTGCACGACCGCATCGTCGTCCCTGCAGTTCTGCACAGGTTTATCTTTGATTCTGTCCATAGGGATGCCAATCACCCTGGGTTCGACCGCCTTTTTGCAGTCCTTAGGTGCAAGTTATTTGGCCCTCTATGCGCTGAGACTTGCGGCAGCGGTGCTTTGAGTGTGGCACTTGTGCAAGATTCAAGCAGCCTCATCAGTACGAACGTCCTTAATTGCAGACAGTCCCTCAAACAGCCCTGTTCGATACTGTTGCAATCGATGTACAGGGACCTTTCCCTGTATCTAATAAAGGTATTCGCTTTGTAGTGGTTATTATGTGCATTTTCACGAAGTGGACCGAAGCATACGCCGTCTCTGATCAAACAGCGCCGCGTATTGCTCGACTCCTCGTCGATGGATGGATCGCCCATCACGGTTTTCCGAAAGTCTTGCTCAGTGATCGTGGATCGAATTTCCTGTCAAGACTGGTATTGCGCCTATGCAACGAATTTGCCATCAAGAAGTCGTCAACGACTCCGTACCATCCGCAGTGCAATGGTAACGTTGAGAATTAAAAATAAACTTATAGGCTTCTCCATGGCCTGCTATGTGCAACCTGATCAGAAGAATTGGGATAACCGTCTCCAACTGATCATGATGCACTATCGACACACACCGCATTCGACAACTAAGGTGTCTCCCTACCTTATGTGTCATGGCCGAGAGCCCCCTACATCCCTTGATGTCTTATGGGCTCGCCCTCCGTCCGAACACATTCCCACGACTGATTACGTCGATCATTTGCGTGCCCGCATGGCAAGCATTGAAGCTAAGGTTCGAGAAAATCTTGCAATTGCCCATTTTTATCAAAAGATGAAATTCGACAAGAAATCGAGACCTCTTCTTTGAAAGTTGGTGATTGGGTCAGAAAACCTAATTACCACTACAAATAGGGTCTCTCTCGCAAGCTTAGCCTTCACTGGCTTGGACCATACGAAATTGTGAAGATTCTAGGAGACACGGGTGTTATCATCCGAAGTGTCCTAGACCCTACCAAGCCCTAGGAACGTTGGCATCCACAATTATTGGTCAAGTCTAACGAGTCCATTAAAGGTATTAGTGCGCCTACTCCTTTCGAACCAGATTCGGCTCCTGCTGGAACTGTGCTTCCCGATCAGTCGCCGATCGACACTTCAGACACAGGGCCTGAGGTGCCTTTGCAGTCTGAAGTGCCGGAAGATAATTTGGACCCGAACGAATTACCCCCTGTATTGACAGATGCGCCTACTTCTGGTAAGCAATGTGCCTCTGGCAAACCAGGTGAGTTCCGCCTTGGTCAGATCGTTTGGGTCAAGGTCACTGGTCATCCCTGGTGGCCTGGACCCATCGTCGAATTTCCTGACGGATATCCGATCGATTTCCCTAACAAGGAGAAAATCCTTTGGACCTACGCAAATCTATTCCGTATGTCTCATATTTCTCAAATCTACCGTGTACTCTTGTACAACGATAATTAGAACGAAGTCTACGCTCATGTTTCAGCTATCAAGGACTTCGAAGCACATCTAGCCGAGTTTGAGAAAAAGATCAAACAAAAGTCCTACTTGCCGACGAAGTAAAGACCGAGGAAGTCTAAATTTCATGAGGCAGTGCGTCTTGCTAAATTAGCATCGAACGAAAAAGATCTGTGAGGTCCGCCTCCCGTCTACATTTATCAAACTCTTCGTTTTATTAAATTTTAGCCCCCCCCTTTTCTGGAGCGTACCTTGGTGTACTTTCCTCCAGTTTAAAATTTGAATTTCCAGTTTTTCCAAGAACAGAGGGTTATCCTATAAGTCCTCGTCTCAGCAGAAGCGTGGTGCTTGTACTGTGTTCGACATGCCTTCTGATTCCGATTCGTCGTCTGAGATCATTCTCTATGATGACATTTTAGTGCTGTCCCATTCTGCGTCTCTGTCTGGCTCGAGCTCTTGCTCTTCTGGCCAGTCTGAGGACTTTATTCCATTTTTTTCCGAAGAGCCGCCTGCTCTCATTTTTTCGCCTTCTGCGCACCCTTCAGTGTTCTGGCCTTCTTCGCCTCACATGGCCTCGTCGAAGGACATGGCATTGCCCGAGTGCCTCGCTTCGATCCCTGCCTCTCGTGCTCGGTTGCCCGATCCATTCCCAACGGAATATTGGCTTCCGAATTATTACGAAATTGTGGTCGCTAACGATGCGCACATTTTCGCCAATTCCGTGCCGAGTGCGTATCATCTTGATCGCCCGTCCACTGGTAAGCCTGTTTGCATTGTTAATATGCCTTTTACTGCTTACCAGGACCGTTGGTGTATCAATATCGCTTCGATCCCCTTCGATCAAGATTGGGAATTTCTCCATTTTTCCTCGATGCGTCCTTTCGTGACATTTGCATCGTGGTGCTTATCCGAAGAAGCGTTGGCCTACCTGCGTGCCCGCGCCTCTCGTCTTGCGTCTTTGCCTGACAGGTCGTCTATGACCTTGGCTCGACCTCCCATGGTCTCCGCCCCGTCAACGTGTCGTTCAACGAGTCCACTCCTGTATTCGGAGATGGCTCGTCTGCGGTTGACTAGCCCGAGTGCGCCTCGCCCCGTGCCTTTGGTGTCATCACCTCGCCCGGTTTCGGATTGCGCCTCGTCTTCTGCTGGCGTCTCTGTCTCGCAGAAGCCCCGTCGTGGTCATCGTCATCGTCCACGTCCGGTGCCTTCCGGCCCTGCCGTGGCTGGCATTCTGGTTCATCCACATCGGTACTCGTCTGGCCCCAACCAGTATTTGAAGGGTATTCCCCGCTCTGAGTATCTTCGACTCATGGCTGTTCGCCAGGAAGAACGTAACGCCGATCTGCCGCCTGGCATGGTTGACGATGGTGTCTCCGTCTCTTGGTCCACCCGCCCGGTCAAAACCGTCGGTCGTAAGCCCTAGCTTTAGGGTCTTTTCGACTGACTTTTCTGCTTCTAGGTGTGCCCTGTGCCAGTCATCTGGTCACTTGCGATCGTTATCGATCATATCGTCCCGTCTGTCAATTGGTCGACTTCCTTATATGATCGCCTTCGATCATCGGTGCCGTCCACGCCTCCACTCGTCATTTCATGTGGTCGTCATCGATCATTGAAGACGGTCAGCCAATCAAGTCCGTCGATCTTCGTGATCTTAGGCGTTCTTGTAAGTGTGTGAGCTTTTTGGAAAGGAAGGGGGGAGATAGCGTTCTGATGCGCTTCAAGACTTTGTGCGCGTCATAAGTGTCCTCTGTTGTTTAGGGCATAACTTGGGTCCATCACCCCAGGTTTAAATGTGCGTTCATTCGATGTGCCCATCTTTTCGGATTAGGGTTCCCACACCGCTCCCGTCGTGTCTCGTCTCGTCTCAAGGGCACCTAGCTTGGCCACACTTTTCTGTAAGCCTAAGCTCAGCTGCAGTTTTCTGCAAGCTCATTAGATCCAGGTCCTTTTTGACCTTCTTTTGGAAGTCCGGTGATCAGGTGTCTAAATTCTTCTGTGATCCCAATTGAGGCTCCCATTTTCCTCTACTCCGGCTCCGAGTAGCTGGTCTAGAAGGAGCGTGGGGTCACGCTCAATTGGCGGTGGGAGAAGTGTAACCCGCATCTATTGATGAGGGTTCGTCTCGACCGGTTTAAGCCGCCCGGCACGAGTTGCCTGGTGCAACACGTGAATACTTCCTGCGCTCGTCCTCTCTTGTCATGAAGCAAGGAGAGCGAGCCTGGATCTAATCTAGACTAGTTCTAGGACTGGTCGCCCAGTGTTCTGGCCGTCCTGGCCGTGAGGACTGCCGTTAGTCCGTCTACGTATTTCGTCACGAGCGGTTGGGTATCTCCCAACCGCCTCTCCCCATATTCAGTGCTCGCCTCTTGGCCCGTCTTGTACTTGTGGAGGTGTCCGCCCGTCGGCCCAATAAAGAGTTACCGTTATTGGTGTCCGTTTCGGTAGGGACCGCGCAGGGGTGATTCGAACCACGTACCCGTGTAGGTAAATTCACCCGTAACTGGGAGGAGTATCACACAAACGGGTAATGCACCAGGGACACGTTTCGCAGCGTCGACCAAGGCGGGTGGCATGGGGACAGGCATCACCTCCTGCCGAAACGGTGCCGAAAACCAGAGCGGCGGACCTTGCTGGGACAAATACCATAGATCGTGCAGGGCCACCATAGCGATGCACAAATCGATGACTGCCAAACCTCGTGCGGCCAAACATCGCTCCAGGTCGTCCTGCAAGGAGGGAAGATCGCTCAAGGAACAAGATACCGTACGAATAATCTCAGGCGCGCGGCTGCAAGTTCCGTTTAAGGTTCATGCTTTTCAGAGGTTTGGATGTATAATAGTCAGTCACCTAATTTCTCAGTTGATCTATGCAGGGGCACGCAGTGTTTTGGTCGAAACTAGTTTGTAACAAAAACGAAAAACGGTCTTATTATTTCTAAAAAAGTCTGTTATGACAGACTCAAAACCTTTAGACCAGCCAATGCACACAATGGATAACCAGGGCTTAGGATAGCTGGTCTACTCGGCCGCACGATGACAAGGTCCTCTCATGCTGCTTAATGCACACATTGTGTAATCACTAACACACAGATGCTTGTCGATGTCAGCACCAAAGCCACATAGTCTGTGTGCTGCTGCTGTTTGGACAGGCTCCCCAAACCTGAATATGCTAAAGCTCTAGCGCTGCGAGTAACGTGGTACAGCTTATCGGCAGATTCCAAGGCTTAAGGTAACACTCGCAACAGTCTTTCCCCTTTCCATGTTCCTGGCCATGTTTCACTATCTACATCAGGAATGATTTGCGTAGCCGGGGGTTGAACACTCGCTAGTAGTGCGCATTCAAGCGAGAGGCAGACACTTCGAGCCCACTATGTAGACCACGAACTGGATCTCGCAATGACCCTCACGATTAGTCGTGGTGCTTATGTATATTCATGCAGAAAAAGCAGCTTGAGCACGTTTCCAAATCAGCCGTTGTTGCGATTTGCAGTGGCCGAGTAGACCAACCATACTAAGCCCTGGTTATCCCCTCTGTGCTTGGCTGGTCTAAAAGTTTTGAGTCTGTCATAACAGACTTTTTTGAAAATAATTCTTTCTTCATGAGCACATGCATAAAAGCACACTCAAGGATCATGAAACATGCTAAAAACACTACTCCACACACAAAGGGAAAATGTCATGTCATTGACGAAATTGGCACTTGGCACACCAGGATCTGAACCAGCTGAAAGTCCCCCCAAGCAACATCCAACGGCATAGTTTTCCACAAAGTCATTGCCGAGAAAATAAAACATCGCTTACATGACTCAAAGTTATGCCTTGGGACCAATAAATGGTGATCTATGTCATTTAATCGAGCACTAGCGCGAACAGTATCTGATTTATGCAAGAAACGCGCGTTTGGAAAGTCATGAAGGCCATGATTAAACTTATAAAACTGGCACAACTTCAAGCGATCCATTTACAACAAAGACTACTCCAACCTGCCTTTGCTAATCCATCCTCATAAGAAATTCTAAAATCATTCAAATATAACCTCAGAGCGTAAAATTGTGCGCGCTCTAATTCATCAACGTCCTTTTTCAACGTCGGGTCCCAGCATGCTGCCCCATACTCTAGCACAAAGCTAATACAAGTATTATAAACTTTTCCTAAAACACGCGGGTCCACGTGCCTGCCAAGCCTTCTTCTCAATGCCCCTATCATATGTATTAGTAGCCTTGCGAACTACGTTAGACACATGAGCACTAAACTTCATATTAGAATCAAAAAGTACGCCAAGATATACTACCTCATCCCTGAACTCCAGTTTGTGACCTCGTAAGAGTAATGAGGGTTGATAAGGCAGCTTACCATGACCATACCGAAGATGATCGCTTGCGATTCATCGAGATTGAAATCGAGACCAGCGGACTCGACCCATGATGAGACGTAATCAATCGCTGGTTGTAGTAGCCGTTTCGCATCTTGCAATGATTTCAGTGCGGCGAACATGCCAGTATCATCTGCGTATCCCTGAAAATGGATTTCCGGAAATCGATTCAGGAAGCCGCATAATAATGAGTCAATGAAAGAAACGAATAATAAGGGCCCCAGTATGCTGCCCTGAGGCACTCCAGACGCAGCATACACAATGTCTGCAGAACAGTCGTCCACGACAACCCGCTGACTACGGTCGGATAAATAAGAGGAGAGCCAACTAATAAGCTTCGACGGCACGCGATGCTCAAATTGGAGACGACGTAGCAGTAGAGTATGAGGGACTTGGTCGAAGGCTTTCTTAAAATCGAGGAAGACACCGATAACGAATTTGCAGGATTTTGAATTCAATGAGTCATGAATAAACTGGCTGGCTGAGATCAATGCACTGTGTGTACACGGCGCTTGCAGAATCCATGTTGATGAGAGGATATACGAATATGAGATCGGAGCAATTGCTTAACATGACATTCCAGCAATTTGGATAAAACCGACAATAATGAAATTGGTCGATATGACTTGACACTCGCTTTATCACCTGGCTTTGGTATCGGAATCACCTTGGCCCTTTTCCCAGCTGCAGGGAAAACCTCGCTGGAAATCGATCGATTGCACAGCACTGCCAGTGCCGGTGCAATAGCGGGCGCAATTTTCTTGATTATAGGCACAGTCAGTCCATCTTCTCCAGGGGCGCTGTTCCCCTTAAGGCGGTGGATTTCACAGAGAAGGAAATTTTCTTTGACAGTATAATCAAAGAGATCGTCAGGCTCGGCGTCAGGAACATGAAACGGCCCATAATCATTAGTGTTGAAACACATGGAAAATTGTTCATTCAGCGCCTTTGCCTTCTCGCCGCCGCACAACAAAGGACGATCAAATTGATCAACAAGAATAGGGCCTTTCCGATATTCAGGCGACAGGTCACGGTATGAAGACCAAAACGCTGCTGGCGACTCCGCATTCGCGAAGGACGTTTTGACGTAATCAGTATTTGCTTCCCTAATTAGTTTCCGACATTGAGAGCGGAGAGAGATCATCATCATCATCATCATGGTTTATTCTTGGCCAAAAACCGACAGTGCACTTTAAGACCAGAAACATGCAGGGCTATAGAATGTCAAAAAGAAAGAGAAGATAGAATTACGGAGTCTGTCAAATATGCTCACGAAACCAGCTAAAAGTGCCCCAGGCTACATTCAACGGCACATCATTCCAGAGAGATATTGAAGAATGCAAAAAACACTGCTTATACGATTCCAGATTATGACGTGGCACAATAAGATGGTGATCAGTCTCGGCTAATCGATTACTGGCACGAACAGTGGCATCTTTATGAATAAAACGAATGTTACAAAAATCATGGTGGCCATGATAGAATTTATAAAACTGGCACAGTTTTAATCGTTTCCTACGTTCAGATAAAGATGACCAGCCAGACAGTTTCAAAGCGTCATCATAAGAAATCGTAAAATTGTTTAGAAAAAGGCGAATTGCATAAAACTGCACTCGTTCCAATTCATCAATGTCATGCTTTAAAACTGGATCCCAGACGACACTGGCATACTCCAATAAAGAACGTATACAAGACTGGTAAACTGATCCAAAAACAGTGGGAGAGATATTCCTACCCAGCTTACGCCTGAGAGCTCCAATCATGTTCATGCATTTGCGGACCACATTAGAAATATGCTCGGAAAATTTCATATCCCCAGAAAAAGTAACGCCAAGATAGGTTACCTGATCAAAAAATTCCACTTTTTGCCCACATAAAAATAAATCTGGAAGTCGAGGCAGTTTGTTATGTACATATCGGAAAACAATTGCTTGCGATTTTGTCGTGTTGAAATCCAGTCCTGATGCTTTGACCCAGGCTTCGATAAAGTCAATGGCTGGCTGGATCAATTCTGCGGAGTTTGTCAAGTTGCTAAGTGGAATAAATAAACCAGTGTCGTCGGCGTACGCCTGAAGTAAAAAATCTGGAAATCGAACTTTGAAGTCACGGAGTAGCGCGTCGATGTATGCTACAAATAACGTCGGACCTAATATGCTACCTTGGGGAACACCCGAAGTAACGTTCAAAAAACTCGACGAACATCCATTGACAATGACGCGTTGCTGGCGACCAGATAACTACGAAAATAGTCAACGGATAATTTTCGACGGTAATCGGTGGTTCGACGAAAGGCGCTTCAAAAGAAGGGCGTGAGGTACTTGGTCAAATGCTTTCTTAATATCGAGAAAAACATTAACGACCATTTTGTATTTTTTGGAGTTCAACGAATCATGAATACACTGACTCGCTGAAATCAGGGCGCTATTCGTGCCTCGCCTCTTACAGAATCCGTGTTGCAATGGTGATAACACTAGTTTTTCTCGAATCAGTCGTTCTACATGCCGTTCCAATAACTTGGAGATGATCGATAATAACGAAATAGGCCGATAGGATTTGATCGAACTCCGATCGCCTGGTTTTGGGACCGCAGTAATTTTGGCCTGCTTCCATGGTGCAGGAAATGACTCCTCTTTCATCGACCACTTCAAAAGGAATACTGAAGCAGGGGCAATAGGTCCAGAAATTTGCTTGATGATCGATACAGTCAAACCGTCTTCACCAGGGGCAAAGTTATTTCGAAGTTGATGGATTTCTTTTGAAATGAATGACTCGGTTACTGAATAATCAGCATAATCATCATGGTCGATGGCCGGAAGTTGAAATTCACCAAAATCATGATCGTTAAAGTTTTTGATAAAGTTACCATTCAGAGCCATCGCCTTTTCTCCAGAGCTAAGCAAGGGGCGATCATAATCGTCGATCAGCACAGGAAGATTTCGATCTTCTGGCGAGAGTCGACGAAACGCAGACCAGAAACCAGCCGAGTTGTCAATCGAGGCGAACAATGATTTGATAAATTCTGTTTTCGCTTTTCTGATCAATTTCCGACTTTGCGATCGAAGAGACAAATAGATGCGTTGATCAATAATGTATCCGGTCGATTTCCACGATTTGAATGCCATGTTCTTTCGTCGTATTAAAGCTAATAAGCTCGAAGTCATCCAAGGGCACCGTTTGTCTCGAATGTTTTTCTGAGGTAGGTACCAGTTCCACTAATACTTCATTGATTATGGCGGTCAATGAAGCACAGGCATCGTCTATCGAGGGAGCTGACGAGACTACGCACAGTAAATCACATTGGCGAAGTCGGTCGTTGACCAAATCCCAGTCGGCCCGTTTCAGAGGCCAAATCCGCCGCGAGTCGGGAGGGTGAGGCTTAGGGCGGCGGTGAAGATTGACGGAGATCAAACTGTGGTCGGATGTGGAAATAGGAGGCAATACGGTTGTCGAAATGTGCCTTCTTGAATCGCCAATGATTACCAGATCAAGTAGAGCCCTCGAAGTAGAGCCCTCGACCGATTGCATCCCGCCAGTAGCAGACAACATTTGTAGAAGACGTCGTCGCGCAGGAGAATCAGTTCGGAAATCAACGTTCAAGTCGCCCATAATGACCTAGGTTCGAAGGTTCCGGCCAAAAGCTCGAAAGAGGTACTCACTCAAAGAGTCAATTGCTGCAGGTGAAGTTTTTGGGATGTACACAACAACGCCAATGACCGCGCTTGGACCGATGCCAATCCGAATTGTGAGAGTTTCCAGTCCTTTTTGCTCAATTCCATAATCCGAAGGATCTTTGAGACGGATACAAGGTACGGAATTTTAGGAGTAAAATGCAATTCCGCCGCCTCCCTTCTTCCGGTCTTGTCGCAGGATTTGATATCCGGGCACAGAAATTTCGTCATTCGAAATCGATGAATCGATTTTCGTTTCAACAAGGCCAAAGAAATCATAATTTGATGCTAATATTTCCGCTTTGAAATCATCACGTTTACCAAGGAGGCTGTTGATATTGGAAAATCCAAAATGCCAAACCGATGACATTGCAAGTGAAGTAAAAACAAAGCCGCATTCAATGTGTGAAGACCGGTTTAAACACACAGCGAAGAGGAGGGAGATAAAGGACTGTTGGTCCACAGATGGATTTGAACGCTTCCACGCCTTATATGCCATGTTCTTCTGGCGAACAAGAGATAGTAAGGAAGATAAGATCCATGGGCTTCGTCCAACGCATCAAACATTTTTTTGTGGTATCAGGGCCGTCAAGACTTCATTGATGGTGGCAGTTAATCGAGAACAGGCTTCATCCACGGAGGGGGCATCAGCCACCACCTGTGATAAGTTGCAGTCTTCCAACCGACGATTAACCAGCTTCCAATCCACACGCTTCAATAGCCAGATACGTTTAGGCCGCCCAAGTAGCGAAACAGATATAGTGGCGTGATCGGATGTAGAGACTGGGGGGGGGGGGGGTAGAACTGTTGTAGATATGTGTCGCTGGCAGTCTCTAATAATTATTAAATCGAGCAGTGATCGATCCTTCCAAGTGGGGTGATCTACTGTTTGGATCCCACCCACCACAGATAGCAGATAAAGGAGACGCCGGCGGGCGGGAGAATCGGCTAGGAAGTCAACGTTAAAATCGCCAATGATCACCAAATTCCGAAGGTGTCTACCAAACGCCCGAAACAGATACTCACTTAGAGCGTCTACGGCGGCTGGCGAAGTCTTTGGAATATAAACCGTAACACAAACGATCGCGCTGGAACCAGTACCAACCCGCACAGTCAGACTTTCCAAGTCTTTTTGGTTGATGCCATATTCAGCTGGATCTTTCAAGCGTATGAAAGCATGGGAATTCTTTGAGTAGAAGGCACCCCCACCACCTCCTTTCTTACGATCCGATCGTAACAGGTCATAGCCAAGAATCGAGAGCTCGTTGTCCGTGATCGATGCATCGATTTTCGTCTCTGCTAAACCAAAGAAGTCATAATTCGACGAGAGAATTTCGCACTTCAAATCTTCTCTTTTCCCTAATATGCTATTAATATTGCAAAATCCAAAGCTCCGATGGGCCGGCATTAATATAATAGACAGGCCTATGCATAGGAGCGTCGCCATTATAAAACCAATTTACCTCGCAGAGAGCGATGGGAAGACACGACCGCTCTCCATGAGGGCGCATTTATAGTCGACAAAATTTCTACACCTACCCCTCGGGTAGGAGTAATAGCACACGCTTAAGTAGAAATTTTGTCGACTATAAATGCGCCTTGACAGACTCGTGAGCACTCAAGAAAACAGGGTTTGTGCCCAGCGTAGACGTCAAGGTGAGCCCTGAGAGAATGCAATTTCAGTAGCTCTCGCAAAACATAATCCGAAAAGCTGCAAAAAAATCAAGTAATGGGACAACGGCCATGCTGATTCTTCGGAATTGAAAAGGCAACCGTCCCTCGGCTTTGCCTGTTTTCTGTACAAAATTCGGACGGATTGAGGCTTTGGACGCTGGTCATTCTTACTTGCATTCAACAGTTTGGCGGAACGTAAAACGGCATCGGACCATGTAGACTCCCAACATGTGAACTTGTGACTTGCTCACCAACCATGCTAGTCACCGCATGCACTATTGTAACTTCCTGTTACATCCGTACTACTCGTTCATGCATCTCATGGACACTTGCGTGCTCCTGTCATCTGTTTTGACATTGGCTGTTTAACCAATTGGCGCTATAGACAAGAAAGCTTAAAATTATTTTGGAAATCTGTTAAAAATTAGCGAGGATTTAAAGGTTTTTAAAAAACTGTTGAGCCAGAAACTACCCAACGATCGTGCTTCTTTTATCATTAGTCATACTGCGTGAACAAAATTTTATTTCCAATAGATGCCAAGGATGTAGATCGAGGTCATACTTCCATATCAGCCCGCTCTTGCGTCAAAACTTCGTCTTACAAGTCGATAGCGAATGCCACTGCTTCACCTTTGCCTGCATTGGGATTGTTGACAGGCTTGTTAACAACGGTTTGAGGAGCTGGCCGTGGCTTAGAGATGTTGTTTTCACGCGGTGGTTTGTTATTTCCAGGATTACCCTGGCCTGGTCGTTGTGGCTGAGGAGGGTTTGGCCTGCCCTTTCCTTCGCCACTGCCGCGCGATTTGTTCTTTGACTTCTGCTTCGATTTATTCTTGCTGTTACCACGCGGTGGCTGAATCTGGACAGGTTGGATCGGGCGAACATTGGCATTGTTGTTAGGGGCATTGCTGCCAGGTCCGCGAGGAGGGTTGCCATTTCCTGGGTTGCCTTGGCCTGGGCGTTGCAAACCTGGAGGACGCGGCCTGCCCTTTCCCTCTCCACTGCCGCTTGACTTATTCTTTGACTTATTCTTTGATTTATTGTTTGATTTGTTCTTTGATTTATCCTTGTTATTACCGCGCGGTGGCTGAGGCTTGGATGGTTCGCTGGGGCGGATATTGGCATTGTTCTCGCTGCCGTCACGAGGAGGGTTGCCTTTGCCTGGGAATCCCTCTCCTGGTCTTTGCAGGCCTGGGGGTCGTGGTCTGTTGTTGCCTGGGTTCCCATTGTTTTCCTGGTTCTCGTCGTCACGTGCTGGCTTGTCTTGATCAGCTTGATTCAGAACGCAGGCCGACGGTCTTTCTGGTCGCGGAGCAGGCTTTGGTCTTGGAGCCGGTGCTGGTTCGGGTCGTGGGGCCGGCGCTGGTTCAGGTCGTGGAGCTGGTGCTGGGTTCGGTCGGGGAGCTGGCGCTGGTTCAGGTCGTGGGGCTGGTGCTGGGTTCGGTCGGGGAGCCGGCGCTAGTTCTGGTCGTGGGGCTGGGGCTGGTGCTGGTTTCGGGCGAGGAGCTGGCGCTGGTTCTGGACGTGGAGCAGGAGCTTGTTCGATGAGCGGAGCTAAAGTTAAAATTGTCTTTTGCGTGCATATCACTGATAGCTAGCCCCTTGCACTTACCAGCTCCAGCAAAGACGCTGAGCGCGACGATCGCCACCAGGAAGCGAATCATTTTGCAACTTCAGAACAGGGCAATGCTGTCTTTTATGATCTTGAATAAAGCCTTTGAGGAATCAAGTGATGATGAGAAGCTACGCACAGTATTTATAGCACCAGAACCCTGATGTCATCATCGACGCTTGACCAGCTGAACGAATAGCTTAAGCACTTGGGCAATCAGAGCGGCTAGATCAGACATGATCCGTCGCTACTTCTCCTCATCATCAGTCAATGACTTGACGTTGGTGACGATCCTGCCCAGCATCTGTGCCAATAAGCACGTCTTATATCCTTCGACGTGTACTCCATACTATTAATTGCGTTCTTACATAGATGCTCCGTCATCAGATGTCCGTATGAAGTATCAGCTGCGTTTTCAACATGGCGACCTCTGTGCCTTCACCTTTCTTCTTTCGTTTCCTATCTGTTGTGTTAAAGTCTCTCTAACTATCTTCATCTAAGCTCTGTATATCTTCTGATCGGGCTGTTCCGACCTTCGCCCATCGGTTTCTCTTCCTGCTTTCCTGGGAGCTGCTAGAACCGGTCTCTTCAACGATTAGTAGGTAGAAAACGAGCTGGAGTCGAGTTAGCCAACGCCGCAGGGTTAGACCCGTGTCTCTATGCACTAAAGGGAAGTGATTGTGAGTCTGAAAACAGACTGATCATCAATGCGGGTAGAGCATGGCGGACGTCGAATAAGCCTATTAAGTTTGCTTGGAAAAAACTCTGGGAGACTTCTTTTTAAAGAAATGGTGAAAATATTTAAAAAGATTGCTCACTCGGGAAAGTAAAATCGCTTAGGGGAAACCCTCGCATCTTACATGTTACAGAATACTGACAGTGAATTAACGTCATAGCGTCTGCAAGTATTGAGGACCATATATGTGTCTTCGGTACGATCAGTGCTGCTTAGCACAGAGTCATAAGCAGTAACCCAAACGGCTTCCTTGGAATGTCTACCAGTTCTTAGGCTGAAGGTGGCTATTAGAACTCTCCCAAAACGATTGGCACTGAAAGAATACGAGGCTGTCGATAAGAAACACAAAACAGCGTGCAGGGCTTGGTTATTATTACATCATTTGGTTATTCCAAGTCATAATTTCGAGTCCTACAAACGAAGTTTTGTTTTCTGCAACAGTTTAATGGAACTCCGTGCCATGGGATTACGCTTGGTCGACTTTGCGTGGATTTAGTAACTTTATCACGCGTATGAGCTTTGATTAATTTTATGTGTCTCCCTCCCGTCAAGTGCATGTATTTGCTTGGGTACGGAGTAAACGATGACGATGACGAATGACGAAGGGCTTCCGCTGGTACGATCTCTCACAGGCAGCGCCTAAAATCTAAAGCTACGATGATTCGATCGACCTTTGTCAGATTGCAGCGCCTGCGAAACAGCGCATCATACAGTATACCGCTCACACTGGGATGTAGTGGGATGAGCCGATTTAGCAGACAACGTCCAAATTGATGTAGGTTTTGAGTCAATAAAATTTGAAAATTTTAGACGGTGTAAAAATTTTTAAAAATTCTACGAAATCCCGCCCTGCGTACTAAATTATGCTCAAGTATCGCTTTCAAATTTTTAAAAACGATGGGGGGGTCACGTTGAAACCCAGATGGATTGGACATATTTTAGGCTGGTCAAACCCCGTCTCCCAGTTACATAACGTAACAGGAGATCTGAAAGTCGTCAACTTTAAGAGCGCCTTTACCGTCGGCGCCTAATATCTCAAGAAAAGTGAAAGTTAGAAGCTTTTTGTGACTGGCTTTTGACTCCTAATTTATTTGCGAGCACGTTGATGTGCCGTTGATCCAGAAAGACTGAAAGGTTGGTGACTTATGAGTGATATCGCCCAGCCACTTTGGGAAAAAAAAACGGTTTTTTTTGCGATAATTGCCAAAAATCGAGGTTGCACAGAAAAGCACTGTTGCATCACTATCACCGAATTCACACATAAAAAGTGGGTCAAAAATTGAAGCCTGGCAACCTATGTTTCCAGAGATCAAACCCGACAGAGAGCCTGGTCCTAAGTTTTTTGCCGTCTATAACTAGTACTAACCATGAGTCTTGAGATGCGCAGCATTGACTGTCATAGCACGAATTACAGATGGTTATTATTACAGCCAAACATAATGTGGGGCAGAAAACAGTGATCCAGGGCAAAGAAAATACAAGATTACAAGCAGCCACTTTTTGGGTATTTCTTGACTGGCAACGTTTATCTTCTTTTCTTTCCCCACCACCTGCAAGAAGAACAACTAGAACGCAGACTATAAAATACTCGCGAAGTAATTCTGACTGCGTTACCCGCCGTACGTGCTGGGCCATCCACCCCAGCCGCCCCATCCGCCTTGACCTCCCCATCCGCCTTGGCCACCCCATCCGCCCCAGCCTCCCCAGGCGCTGTATGGATTCCATCCACCCCAGCCGCCATAGCCGCCCCAGCCCCCGTAATTGGGATAACCGATGCCGTATGCATAATTGTACGGATAATAACCGCTCATCCACTGGGCCTGAAATGACAAAAAGAGAGTGACTTCCCCAACTGACGATGGACTCTATCCTGCAACAAACTGATCTTCGAATCGGTCAGGTGCTGAGTGATGATGGATTGCGATTATACAAACATAACCAATTGAAAAATGCACTGAGCACAGTATGATGGGCACTTTACGCTGCCGTAGGGTACCCCATCTTACCTCTACCACAGCACCCAGTAATGCCGCTGCACAAATTACAATTGCGAGACGTTGCATGGCGTCGCCGTCGACTGTGTCGGATCGCAAGCTAGCCAAAGCTCAGCTATCGACTGCTTATTCACATGCTTTGATCGGCGCCTTTTATGGCCGATGCGACAGGAGTGTATTCATGGCGTGGCCAAGAACTGACCTGAACACGTCTCTTGAACAATGTTTACACAGCAGGAACGACGACAGGACGCTACTGCAAAATCTGTCAGTCAACTGTTGTATATAAACTAAAAACAGTCAAAAGCAACAACAAAATCCTTAACTAGTGCGGATTGTATTTGAGCAAGTGGTTTCACAGCACTTTTAAGAGTTTATGGAGAGTTTTAGTGAAGAACTTGATTTTTGCGAGGTTTCTAGAGCATCATCTCCAATTTCTTATATTGCTCCTGCCACGGCTCTGAAAGTCTATGACATATGTCTATGTTTTGGAATATGCTTTTTTGATCGTAAAAAGAACTGGAGGTGACAGTAAAAGGCGAGGTCATTAGAAAAATGCGCTCAAGGGTTTCGAATTCTCAAAAACGTGATCCCGGAAATTTTCTCAGAGTTCATCAAGAAATCTCAGCACATCGATAGCATTGGGACAACGCCCATGCAACAGGATTGCAAACAGTTACTCGATTTGCTTCCGTTGCCTTTCGGAAACTTATTGCGCAAAGGACTGCTGCTGGCAAAGCATATACCTTCAGTCCATCGTGCAATGCACTGCTCCTTTCTTTTTACCATTAGCCTTTTTTTCACAGACCCTTCACTTCCCTCGAGGAGTGCATGCCGAGTTGGAGTACAGATATTCTTTTGTCATTGGGTACTTTAGGCACGATTATGCAGCGATTCGATTGCCCGCTCTTGTCTAACCATGAGTCCAGTGGCTGATTGACTCGGCGTGTCAACTGCTTTGGATCTCGCCCTCTTAATTGTCCCTCTGAGGCCAAAGCATAAGCATTTTATTTACGAAGTCGAACGGTTTGCTCAAGGCAGTCGTGCTTGGACACTCGGGCGTAAACCTCGTCTTGGTGGAAGCGTGAGCTGAACAAAGCCTCTTAGTGGCTTAGAAAGTTTACTTTCGTTCAAGTACAATTGCAAAACCCTAATTTCGTCGTTGCGTCTAGTTCAGCACGAGGCAAAAAATAACGAGTGAGCAATACGTTCATTTAAAAGGGGCATAAAATCAGAGGACATTCGGGGTGAAGGCTTAGTCTCTGATTTTATCGCGAAAATAATGAAACAAGTAAAAGTTGGGAATGTATATTGTCTTCTTGCCTGTATGCTCTTGCGTTCAGTGCAGGGCAATTTCCAGGTGAGAGTAATAAAAAAATTTGTTCCAGGATAGACGCCCCAAGTTTGGGTTTGCTTCACGCACAATTGGCGCCCAAGTAGAGCGGTTTTTAAATGACATGCATATTGATAGCACTGACTGAACTGATTGTGAGTGCAGCTCGATGTATACAGAAGCTTTCATAAAAATATTTGACACTGTGTTATCACTTTGCATTTCAGCCAAATCCATTTGCTTTCCAATACCAGTTTCAACCGTCTGGCTCAGCAACCCTAGGATCGCCTCAGGTGATTTACCAAGCTACGTCATTGCTTCGATTGCTTGGCTTGAATGGTGCACCCAGCAGTGCATTACCTCAATCAGCTGCTTTTCAAGGTCCTCTTCCAGCTGCACCATTCAGCACTTCATCTAGCGGCTATGTGCCTCAGTCGTTTCTCCAATGGCCTTCTGGTGGATGGCAAGTGCCCCAATCCGCTGGATATGAAATCCAGTCTGCTACAGTAGGAGGAACGACTGTGCCTCAATACGGACCATGGATCAACCAAGCAAAGACCTTATATGGACCACAGAACCAATTCCAGATTTCTCCAGAACAACTGGAAAAATTCAAAAATTTTGTGATAACTCAAAGTATCCTGGCACCCTTCCCTAATCCATCGTTTGGGCAGGAAGTGTCATCTCAGCAGCAGGTGTCCCCTCTGTCGGTGCAATATGGTCAGAATGTAGTGTCTCAACTTGGCAAACTATCAGCATATCCATACTCCAGTCCTAGCCAATACGCTGCCCAGGGTCAGTTGCCGCTGATTCAGCAAGGTCTGCTCAATACACAGCAACCTTTAGCAACTGCAGCGGGACAACCGAGTGCTGTGCTGCCAACAGTAGGTGAACATCCAGTTGATCATGCCAAGGCCATTTATGGTGTTTATCCTCTTCAGTATGGTACAAATTACGTGTCTCCATTCTACGCCAACGGAGCCTTCTACTATGGTCGACCTGAAAAGCTTATTTCGCAGTCCATTGGAATAGGAGCGATTCCTGTTTCAAGTCCTCAGATCACACTTCCGCAACAGGGAGTGCAAGTCCCGCTTGCCCCAGCCGCGTTTCAGATTCCATCTGTCCCATCTGGAATTCAAGTAGCTGCCGGCCAGACCGGGCTGTACGTGGCTCCTGCACCGAGTAATGTGATCCCACTAGCGGCTTCCCAGTTTGCATATCCAGCAGGAGCACTGCCGCAAGGGCTAGCTATTCCCCAGGTACCTATCGCTGATGCAGCACCAGTTGCCCGGCCATGCATATCTACACCATTGTTCAAATCGCTGAGAGCTTCTGGCAAACAACTGATGGGATACGAGGAATGCAAAGAAGAAGAAAAGAAGAAGCAGAAGTCCCAGTAATCGTATATTTTCTGAGTGGTCGGCCGAAATCAGCGTTAAAGATGGAGAATCGATTGTTTGCAGTATGCAAAAATACTGTACAAGTCAGTAAAGTAGTCTGTTCATTACTCCGGGCTTGAGTAATTGCAACCACACAAGGTCAAAAGGCAGTAGCCCACACGGATTTGCCAATACACACAGTTAGCAGCTTATGTAAAAGATCCATGAAAAAAGCAGTGAGGAAAGTACAGTTTTTTAAAAAATTCATTCCTTTTCCTGGGATTTTTTTCCTGATTAATTCCAGAAACGTAGGAACAATAAGATGCAGCACAAAATACGCAATTCGAATTCTTAAACACGGTGTTGATAGGAGCTGGGATTTAGGTAAAGTGTGATAGATATCGCAACTCGAATTGCATTCCAGTTTCTTTGGCTTCTCTCGCGTTTCATGAAGCTTCCACAAGTACCAGTTCAGAAGTCATAGTATACAGGGTAGTTTGATGTGGAACTTCTCCGCAGTCGACCCGGCCCGGAGTAGGTAAACAGAGCTACTAGCAGAAGTCCAATAAAGTCCTTGAGGCTTACAGATGAGAACTTTTTTTAATGGCCAGTGCCCTATCAGTGCCTATCAGTGCTTAAAGCTATACTCTAGCACGGGGGAGGGGGGGGGGGCGGGTAACCTTGAAAAAGGTGACCCGGCCAGCCCCCCCCCCCCCCCCCCCTATTATACCACCTTGAAAGTGCTATGCTATATACACCTTGAAGAAGGTGAGATAGCTGTGATATGCAGTCACAATGTAAAATAAGGTTGGCATACTTTTATTTTGCTCAGACCCGAAAAATGCGAAAATCGCATTTTCGGAAAAAAGTTAAATTGCACGCACTTCGCGCGCTTTTGCCTGTGATGCGCAGCGTAGAAGAGTACTGTAACCGTTACGGTTTTTAGTAACATAACATTGGTAAAAAATGGGTGGGAGATACTTTTTTAGTTTCTTCGCGATTTTGCAACGTATTTGATCTTATGGGTGATTTTTGAAAGAAAGTAGCGTTCCTGGACTATATTTTGGTCAACAATAATGTGGCATATGTTTACATTTGGTAACGATCCCCTTTTTGTGTTGGAACTGCAATGGCTTAATAGCAAGCAAACAAACTTTCAAACAATAAACTAAAAAGGAGGGGTGCGATAATTTTTTATTGACGTCTCAACATTAATACAAATAATTATAACTAAGAAAATTTTCGATACGCGGAAAAATCAAAGCAGATGTATTCCTCTGCTAAAGCATGTAAGTGCTGTATTTTTGTCGAAATTGTCCGTAGCGTATCGATACAAATCTCGATCTAAAAAGTTATATCCCACTATTTAAAATTACCCCTTGCATAAACAGTTGGGTTTGGAATTAAAACTTGTCAATTTGTGGCACACTTTTTATGAACTTTCGAGCTGATTTTATTCCGTAAGATCGATTACGCTGTTCAATCTCGAACAAGCTACGAAAACAATGGTTCCCACCTATTTCTTGCCTATGTTACTGAAAATCGTAGCGGCTACAGTACTCTGCTATCCTGCGCATCACAGGTAAAAGCGCGCGAAGTGCGTGCAATTCATTTTTTTCTAAAAATTCGATTTTCGCATTTTTTAAAATAATGAAACGGATCTGAGCAAAATGAAGTATGCCAACCTTAGTTTACATGGTGACTGCATATCACAACACTCTCATCTTCTTCAAGGTAACCCCCTGTGCTACATAGTATAGCTTTAAACAGAGACGAATAGGTGTTTGGGTGCAAGTCTGGAATGATCCCTCATCAAAGTGATGAAAAGTAACTCAACTGCACCTACCTGTAATTTGTGCACCTCGATCTTTCTCAATCACTCAATGGGCTAATCGCACTTTATGCGATTTTACCTTCTGCGCTGCATGAACTAAATTGAGTTTACAATTATTGTTATATGCAGATTACTCTGTACTACGTTTTGTCCCTTGGCAATGGCATGGGAATGGCTGGCAATGTAGAATCTCACATCAAACAGGCTCTCAAATGCTTTTACGCACGAGTCCATAGGCCAACACCAATAGACAGGCATAACACAGGCTATGTACATTTCCGATTGGATGTAGAATCGTGGTAGTCTATCGACAGTACGTGGTGCACCAAGTCTTGGCCCGCATTTACGAAGCTGTATATCCCACGTAACGACCTAGTTAACGATTATGCAGAGTGCAATTGCTTTGCGCCAAAGTGCTTACAAAACATTCGTTCAAAACTGATCGTAAGAAATTCAGAACTGACAAATAAGAATGCTGTTTTTACACAATGGACTAAAAACACAACCGTGAATATGTTCAATGACTACCACTACTTCTTCTGAACGATTTCCGTGGTCGACTTTCCGCGCAGTCGTTCCGCCACAAGTTTTTGATTTCCACGTCCAGATATGAATATGGGCTGGTCCAAACCCAATGCTTCGGCTTCTTCGATCGTCTCCAAAAATGGCTCACCCGTTGTTTCTGGCAAAATAAAAGCTAGTATGCCTGCTAGAGCAGCGAAACCAGCCAAGGTCAAAGCTACAATTTCCGGGTGGTCATTAGCTAATTTCAAGGAAAAATAAGAAGCTCCAATTCCACCAACACGGCCGAACATGCTGGACGCGCCAGTGGCCGTGCTCCTAATCATGGTCGGATAATGTTCTGGCGTCCAAATATAGACTAAGGCGAACACTGCCGTCAATGCACTTTTGCCAATCACTACCAGGAGTAATGAGGCTAATTGATACGCTGGCGGAACAGCTAAAGTCAAGCCTAGGCACAGAGCGGCTAATAGAAATCCACCAGCGCACAGAAACTTTCGGCCAATATAGTTAACCAAGAGAATTACTAGAAGACCCGGTATTTCCAAGAGACCACCCAAAATGAATCCTAATCTGTTATCGCCACCCATAAAAGCTGGGTTGATGGCCAGACCGTAATAGCTCATGGTGACAACCGCCCAGAGCAGGAAACTGATGACGGTACGGATACGAAGGCGAGGTGTACTAAATAGTACCGCTGCCGATTGAAAATACCCTAATTTCCGAGGCTCCTCTTTTTCCACATTTTCGTACCAACCAGGCGGCAGTGGAGGTTTATCATTCCATTTGGCCAGTTTGGCCAGAATGGTGTCGACTTCCTTGTACCGACCCTGCGACATAAGCCAACGGGCTGATTCGGGTATGATGAACCAATAGAGCAGTAGGACGACGGCTGGCAGTGAGATGGCCAGTGCCAAGTACCTGTAATCTCGTAGAGGATAGGACAGTGCACCCAGGATCATTATGCCTAGGGCCCAAAACACGCCTGCTAGTATGGATGACAGTAATCGATATTTGGGTCCGACCAGCTCTACACCGATCACCACCGCGAGTATAAACACGCCAGTGTGTCCGAATCCAGTGCCAGTGCGAAGGGCAGTCATGAGACCCCAATTAGGGACTATGGCCATACAAGAACCGCAAATAATTTGCAAAAGAATCGCGATAATAAAACATGGTTTTCGGCCAACTTTATCCGACAAGAGACCAAAAAAGATCGATCCCACCATTTGGCCTACGAAGTACAAGGCTTGGACAGTGGCGATAATAATATCTCGATCGCAGACCAAGGACCAACGATCCACAGCTGACAAGGCGATGTCCGAGTGGTCCCACACGTAACCATCATTGCATGGCTCCAATGTGATATTGCTTGGAATTGGACCATTGTAAGTTAGATTGGCGATCCGACTGCAGCCTCCTTCTGCTGTGCTGATATTGGAAACAGTGTCATACCTAAAAGTTTGAGAAATAAGAAATCTCGAATTCACCATTTCACTTTTTCGAAAAATTTTGTCCATTACGCAAAAGATTCAAAAAATATGAAAACAAAATCAAAGCTACGAGTAACTTTTTCCTTTAGAAAATTATAAATGCCCTGCTTACCACAACGTCTTCGGATTGTAGGAGGCCGTTGTCACATTTTCTCCAGGGTACACACAGCGATGATTTAATTTAGCCCCAGCAAATGTCCATGATAGCGCGTGCATGGAAGTGAAAATAGTCGGGATACCAACTAAAAAAAGTTGAATTTTTTGATACAACCCAAATTGGCCGAAATTATTTACAAGAAGATCATCTAATCGCAAAAGATTCGAATTTGAGGCCATTATTGCACTTTTGGACGACACCATTTTCGCCGCAGTCAGACTTTACGAGCGACTGACTACAACGATTTGTGTGGACAGATTTTAAAAGTCCCACCATAGGCATTTACAAACAGAGCGAAAACTCGACGTTGGTACGGTTTCCACTAACTGCCACAAACCGGTCCCGTCCCATGCAGGCTGACAAAATTTTATTTAACGATGTCATTAAATCTGCCCAGGAGGAAAGTCCACAGGATTCTCGCTCTGTTGGCTTACTTGTTAGTACTTTTTGAGTGGCGCTTTGTGTTTCTGTTTTTTGCAGGTGCTTCATGCGATGGTTAGACGAACTCAAATACAGGAGTAAGACCTAAAATTTCAAAAAACTAAATCTCCAATTGTGCGAAAAGTATAGAGCTATTAGAAGAGCTCCGTCTAAAGCTAGAAAAGCTGGTTCGGACTAGTAATAGCAGTTTAGATGATTGTTCACGGAAAGCTAGCTAAGCATTTTGCTATTGATTTTTTTCGATCTCGCTGCATGTTCAGGAAAACTGCTCTATCATTTTCGCACAAAGGGAGATTAATTTTAAAAAAATAGTAGGTCTTACACTTGTACTGTACGTAGTGCCTGTTTCGAGTGCAGTAGAACGGCAACGACAACGACGTGCTCTTGGAGCGTCCAGAAACCACGAAACTCCGTACAGCTGCATGGTTTCAGGATTTTATTGCAGTGGTGAAGAGGAAGTGGCCATACTGCGCAGTGTTAAAAAGATGTTTAGGCGTAACTTGCTAGGTGTTCTCTTTTACGCGTAATACCAATGGATAGTACAACAAACTAAGAAAGTTTAATTTTACTTTGATACATTGATTGATTGATTTTACTTGCAGCGAAGCAGTTATAGACTGCACTCAAGCACTGAAAGACAGGTGAAAAAAACTAGCTGAATGAAGTACAACGAGTATATGTCAATGAGTCATAATAAACAAATGTCAACTAAAAAATAAGGGGGAATATCTTAAAAAGTCATCTTCGAACCGACGCAAAGTTTTCAATTCGATCGCACATAGCTAAATCGCAGGGAGAACGATTCCATAAATGCACTGATAAAAAGTCAAATGACTGTGTAAATGAGACTGTTCGATGCGCTGAAATATATAGCTGATGCGCCTGAATCAAACGCTGGCTGTATCACCGACCAGTATCCGCAAGCTACACATACTGGCGAGAATCATGAATTTAGTGAATGAACTTAAATAGCTGAATAAACTTTAAGTGCTTCCGTCGGCTTTCGAGCCGGGGCAATCCAAGTCTGTTCAGGGCACTGTCCAGTCATTTAAAGCTTAACTAGCACTGGGGTATCCTTGAATAAGGTGAGAGTGCTGTGACATGCAGTCACCATGTAAAATAAGGTTGGCATACTTTATTCACCCATATCAAACATATGATCAAGTACGCTGTAAAATCTCAATGGAACTAAGACAAAATAGCTCCCTCCCATTTTTTTACCAATGTTACTAAAAATCGTTGCGGTCTTAGTACTCTGTGATCCTGCGCATCACAGGCAAAAGCGCGCGAAGCGCGTGCATGGGGACTGCATATTACAGCACTCTCACCTTCTTCAAGGCCACCCCGTGGTAGTATAGCTTTAAGTATTGCACTTGCTGGTTTTTGATGCACATTTATTTGCTTCGGAAAGACTAAAATAAAATAGCATATAGCATTACGTCAATAAAAATCATTTTCTGCATTTTATGCCGAATGAAAAACTACTTTTAATTTTCTGTGCTTATAGATACATAAGCAAGAGCATCAGTGATCTTTCACGAACTGTGCACGACGCGGCAATGTTTCCTCGCAAGCCAAAAAAATTTTAGCCGAAAATTGCAAAACTTAAAATATAAATTATCGATTTGCATCGCCCATCACCACATTTCAGAATATCATCACCAGATCTACTCTTTTTCAATAATCTGATTTTGTCTCTCGGCAACGCGGCGTTGATTTTGATATCCAGAAATGAAAATTGGTTGATCTTTACCGAATTGCTCAGCTTCTTCAACTGTTTCCAGAAGTGGTTCGGCCGTGGTCTCGGGCAATATCAAGGATGAAAGACCAGCAAGCAAACACAGCACAGCGAATGTGATGGCCACGATTTGTGGATACTTATCGGCCAAGTAGAGGGACATGAAGGAAGCTGCCACACCACCAGCGCGGGCTATCATGCTGCACGCCCCAGTGGCCGTATTACGCATCATGGTGGGGTAGTGCTCAGGGGTCATAATGTACACAGTGGCGTAGACAGCAGTTAGAGCACTCTTACCGATGGTGACCAAAAGCAACGACGCCACAGCTGCATCGGCGGGGATGGCCAAGGTCACTAGCAGGCACAATGCAGACAATAGGAATCCACCACAAATCAAAAACTTTCGTCCAATGAAGTTCAAACCGAATAGAACTACGGCCAGCCCGGGTATTTCCATGGCACCACCAATAATGAATCCTAATCTGTTATCCCCGCCCATGAAAGCGGGATTAATAGCCAATCCGTAAAAGCACATGCTGACCACTGGCCAAATGAAAAATGTGATCAAGGTGCGCTTGCGCAAGTTGGGTGTGCGGAAGAGGGCCGATAGGGCTTGGCCGGCTGACAAGTGTGGCTTGGTTGGTTCTTTCTCCATGTGGTCGTACCAATTATCGGGAAGAGGATCGCGGCCATTGAATTTTGCCACCCGGCGTAGATTTCGATCAGCTTCCTGGAATCGACCTCGAGAAATAAGCCAGCGAGCAGATTCTGGCACAAGGAACCAATAACTTAGAAATATCAGGGCTGGTGCAGATATGGTCAATTGTAAATAGCGATAATCGCGAATCGGATAAGCCAAGGCGCCCAGAATCATTTCTCCAACCGCGAAGAACAAACCGGCTCCGACACTGGATAAGACACGATATTTAGGGCCGACCAATTCAGCACCGATTACAACGGCCATAACGAAAATTCCAGGGTGTGCGAATCCAACGCCAATTCGTAAAATAGCGAATAAAGGCCACCACGGCACTATGGCCATTCCTGCACCGCACGCGATCTGTAGGATTATAGCGATTATGAAAACTGGTCTTCTACCGATCTTATCGGATAAAATACCAAAAATAAGAGATCCAAAGAACTGGCCGATGTAGTACATGCACTGGACAACGGGACGGATAACTTCGCTTCCACATACAAGGGACCAGCGACCAACAGCCGATAGGACCATTTCCGAGTGGTCCCAGGCATAGCCGTCCAAACACGGCTCTTTGTTGAAATGAAGGCCAGTGGGATATTGATCGAGGGATATATTGGCGATGCGTAGACATCCAGCTTTGTCGTTGGTTAGATTGGCGATGTCTTTGTGCCTGAAATTGTGAAATATATTTTCTTGCTGCTGGGAATATGGAGAGTAAGGAAACGTCAGCTTATTCACGGAAGCATGCTGTATAACACCAGTGGGATATTTAAAATCAAGATCACTTTATCCGTCTGTCTCCTGATCAGCGCTGTACGTGGGCCTCGAGATAATAAAGTTTGGTCATATTGATCCCTCGCCACGGCTGATCACCTGGCCATTAGCGGCCAAGGTTTTCAAGAATGTGTTTCAAGGCACCGTACAAAGGAACATTTTGCGACCATTCACAACGTCAAAAGTTTGAATTCCCGCCTCGGGGCGTTCCCTTTCGTGATAATCAGTGCTACAGTACCAGAGAGACTTTCTTTGAAAGGGTCGACCAAAACCCTCGCTGAATCTCGTCATGTCAACTCAATTTTCAAAATCAGTTTTCATGCTGATTTCCGATTTCTGCACCCTCCACGAAGTAATTGATTTCAAAGTCTGAAACGAAGACTCTCTCTCGCGCTCAGCATGGTTTGCATGCGCAAAATAGTGTTCCTCGTTTTATGTGCAAGGTGATTCAAGAAAGTTATTTCAAAGGTCTGAACAAGCCTGAACATCGGGCGATCAGCAGACTTCACTTGTCTCCAGTACTCCCGATCCCTTGTTTGTTCCGATGTGCAAGTGTTGTTTCACCTCGCCCTTGTCAATGTCTGGAGTGGGCGACTCTCTTTGTCCATCGAGCCTCCTAGTGTAAGAGACTATAATAGTAACTCACGATCCGCTATGCCGAAATTGTGTCCTCTATCAAGGAGGTGTAAAAAACAGCGACCTCAGGTGCTATTGAGTGCATAAAACATTTATAGTTCCAATCCACCCAGTATCTTATCGCACGCGCCAAGCCAACACCATTAGATTTTTATTGGGACTTAAATTTGCAAATATTCTCGCGTGACTGAAGATTTCTGGTCTCATGGTGTCGGTCACAAGCGATTTTACTGTCCAAACCTAGTTTAAAACTTGTTTTAGTTCAGGCGAAGTTTCCCGTGTCAACAAACTATTATTCTTAACTGTTGTACGACCGACGCTAAGAATTTTTCAGCCAGACAGAAAGTAAACTCTCTGAACGCAGTGACTACTGTGCTGAGGACACCGTTAGGCGGCATTACAGCGTATAAAAACTAGTTTATACCTCGAACAGATTAGTGCTGGCCGCGTATGAACGGAGTTCGAAGAACAGAAGAAAGTAGAGTAGGAGTGGGCCGCGTTGTGCATATACAGTACGGTACAGGTGCAGACTCTCATGGAGCAGCCAGAAGCATTTTCTCATAATGAAAGTGCTTTCACGTGACTCATTTCATTCGACTACTACTATTAGCAGCGTTGTGATGATGCACTCGCGATCAGAGACCCCTTGCTGCTTCCAAACGGCAATACCATATCACTTTCGTGCATTGATTGAGTGTCAGCCCCCTGCTCAAAGCTTTGGCAGAAACTGCTACTTCCTGTCTGCCTGTACTGCTAGTCATAGAACTGAACAATCTACAGTATGAGATCTTCTTACCATTGGTCTCCAGGCGCGTAAAGAGCGGTGTCATTTTCTCCTGGATACAAACAGCGGTGTTTCACTTTTGCCCCAGTGAAAGACCACGATAACGAATGCAGTGCCGTGAAGATGGTGGGTAGTCCGACAAGCACATATTGTATGGCTTGGTATCGTCCAAACTGGCCCAAATGATTTACTAAAATATCGTCGAATCGCATTCTTTCTCCACAAAATCACACAATTTCCCAGTTGCTGATTTTCGTAGGCTGGCCTTGAAAAATGCGCGATCGTAAACTACTTCGCATGCGCCGACACAAAACACCACTTGGCGCAAGTACAGAAAAATTTACTATGAACTCGGTTTAGGTTTTTGTGTTGCGTGCCGCGTAGAAGTAGGAGACTGACGATGAGAGTCGAGCGACCTTGCTGCGCGCGACTGGTGTTTCCAACCAGCACTATATACCAGACATACGTACATGGCCACAACACGAAGAGTACCTATACAACCAGTCTCTGCATGTGGCCAAATAGCTGAGGCTGTTTACTTGAGCAGGTTTGAAAAAGGTAATGAAACCTAATGAATAATTCTGGTCCAATAAGGTTGTGGAAAAAACTGGTTTGCTATGCTGCCAGGAAGCATTTCTCGTTTCCAGCATGTGCTTCTCTGATCGATTGAAATAAATTATAGCCAAAGAAAATGATGGATTAGTGCACCCAAAGAATTGTGCATTAAGCTGTCAATTTGTGCTGTCTCTGAAAAATCAAACTGGCTCGGTGTGCTCACTGTGCTTTTTTCCCATCAGAGGAAGAAAATTTTAGTGGAATTGAGATAGATTATTGCTTTACTGCGAAAAACCTGCTTTCCCGTGGAGATTAATTTTCAGTAATTTCGAGGCGTGGCAAACTCTGAGGGAATGAACAGGGCGCAGACCTCTTCAGACAGCTAAGGTCTACATCAGTGACGCCCTACTTGCACAGTAAGTTAAATCCTCATGGCACTTTTGGAACTCCAGTAGGGTCAAGGCAGACGGCTGCCACAGAGGCGCGGAAATAGGAGAGTAAAAATGCAAGAACAAAAAAGCCAAAAAACTTCGGTTTTTTCGCTCTCCCACCAGACTGTCCGACTATTTAACTAGGTTGATGTTTTCTTGATCTCTATGCAGTCTCATCTCATTTTAAGAGCTACTGGCCCTTTGAACTTCCCGCATAAGTGATCCTTATTTTAGTCTTTTACTCATTTTCCAAGCATTTGACTGACGAGTATTGCCCAAGCCTCAGCATAGACTCGCCACTTGAACGCCTATGGCAGTGCGCGGTCTCCCTGATGGCAGTGGAAAATATTGAATATGCGGACAAGCGTAATCACCCACAAATTGTCATCCGCTCGAGGATCGATAACAATCCCGTTACCATTCGTGCGCTCGGGAATGTCACACATAAATAATTAGCGCAGCGCGCATGATATAATGTGGGTCTGTCGTACACATCGGGTCAAGGATCAGCATATCCGACATGATTCGTGTCCTGTTTGGCATCCACTATTAGACATTATTCCCGCGCCAGGGACTCGATTAGGTAGCCAGCAGTGTGGCAGTACACTCGCAGATTGGCTGCTAAACCGGAGGTAGCTTATCTTCTCACTAAAGATTCCCAGACCAGCTTACCCCCCAAAAAGCATGAACATTTCAAATATTGATAACATTTCTTTGAACGTATTGACTCAGCAAGCCTACTCTCACCTTTCCTTATTCATTTTGTCATTCCTCTCAGTCCTCTCGAATCTCCTCGTCATTATAACTATCGCTTTATCAAAAGATTTATACTCTAAAAGTCATTGGGTCATTCTTAGTCACAGCATATCGGAAACTTTCTGCGCCATGGTCTACTTCGGCACTGGCCTTTATCGATACCTTGCCTACGTGTCTGGCACACCAGTCACTGCTAATCAATTAACATGTATCGCGCAGTTGCTACCACTGACCAGTGGGTTGATGGCTGTCCAACAGTTCACGTTATGTCTGGCCATCGATCGTCTTCTCTGTATCGGCCTGCCTGTTTTTTATGCTGCTAGAAGAAGCACCGACTACATTTATGCCATGAATATATTTTCTTGGGGTTATGTCATGGTGCACCACATTTTCGTATTCATCGTTTATGACACCAAAAAGGTATTTCCTATTTGCAATGCGGTTACGACCTATGACGCCACGTATATGCAAATATCCATTGCGGAAAGTAATGTTATTCGTGGGATTACATTCGTCATTTACGTCGTGACTGCTTTTATACTTTTTTACAGGTATAAAAAGGCTAACGTAGTTGGTGATGGCCGAAGAAATGAGTGGAGGCACCAAGTCGATTATCACATATTCGTGTCTATGACTGCTGTTGGGATAATTTATTTGAGCACGTACGTTGGACCAATAATTTTGAATTCTTTGGCCGCGTCTCACCCAACGCTAGATAATGCCATAAAATCGATTCCTATCACGACCACCCTTTATATGCTCAGCAGTATGTCACATTTGTTCGTTTATCTGATCATAAACAGCAGTCTTAGAAGTTGCTTTATGCGAGTTATATTTAGACGCGATAACAGTGTTACTCCATTGGTATAATATAACTTGGCACCATGCTGGAATGGTTTTGAACTATCATGAATATTTGAATTTCCTGTATTTTGCCGTGTTTCCCAATAATTTAAATTTTGACTCACGTCAAGAATTTACTCGCTCGCTTATGTCGATGGTGCTGGCTGTATATGCATTATTAGGAGCTGAGAAAACGTCTTTTAGCTAGGATGGGCTCCAGAGACTGAAGCACCAATATTGTATGGCCAGTAAAGAGTGTAAAAATACGCATAGTCGAGTTATTCAGAAGACCTTTTATCTTTACTGTAGATGGTATGAAAACTTTGGTGTTGACGAGCAGAAACTAGACCTTCAAGAAACATCCTCAACGGGTCGATTTAAAATCCTGTATATCCCTATGGAAACAAGCAGGATTCGACATCTGCTAGCTTATCCGCGATGAAACGAGTCTTTTCGTCTGCTCATTCATTGTGTCTTCTATGTATTCCAAGAAATAAATATTTTTCACCTCTCATCCTCGCTTTGTACCAAGACTTTCATTAAGGAAACATCTGCAACCGAGTGGCAGCTGGTTTCAGTGGGTTTCGTGGAACCTATTCGCACGTATCCGTACTGTACTGTAGCTACAGCATTATATCAGCGACCAACCTTTCCTGCCTCTATCGACTGTCTGCAATAATTTTTAAATGCTTCCCGCCGAAAATATCTTCCAGAAAATGCAGCAATGAGTGAGTGGCATGGCACGCATATATTGTGGCGAAAAAGTCCAACAAATTGACCATCTCTCGAGGACACTTTGCGGCTGTATTTGCCCCCTTAAATTGACGGTGAACCGACACTAGGCCGCAGGAAATTACGACGCGCACATTAGGACGCAGTGATCAAAAGGTTTTTCGGCCACCTTCTCGTCGCTCTCAAAAATGTTCCAAAACTTACACTCGTACACTTTCAATAAAAAAGCATATCAAAAGTAAACTTGCAGTACATGGGAATATGAGACGAACCGAATGTTCAAGTGACAAGAATATGATCACAAATCAAAATTATATGAACATTCCCCAGAAATTCTATGCGTTCACGCTCACGAGCTCCAAATCCATGGTTCTCGTGAGCTCATCCAGGATTTGGATATTAGCAATCGTCGCTGGTGTTGGATAGTCGATTTTCTAATTGATAGTCTCGACACAATCGAGCCAGTAACTGTGGGTAGGTGAAATCACCCTGCGAACACTGTCCGCGACTGAACTGGCTTCTCTAGCCGGACAAGGACCCAAACCAGACCAAGTGGCTATTTTTCCGAACCAGGATCGAAATAAACCACAGTTTTTTCTGGTCAGTCTGCATGGACCAGACAAATTGTAGCAAAGCTCAACTCATGGTTGCAGTGAAGATCAAGAAACACCCTCGATGATCCCTAGTTTTTTGAATGTCCTTTCACCGGAAGCTATTTTAAATTAATGACTACTGTATTTTTGCACTGTCAGTCAGAGTGAAATGATAAAAGGTCCTTCCAATATCAGAGCTTCGACCAGAGGGTTATTGGTGGAATGCTCTTGACCCAGCGTACTATATCGTAGAACTCAGGGTTGACATCAACAGCTTACAGTTAATAATAAGGCCGCCATACTGCAATGCCTGATGCCATGGAATCATTCTTGAACGTTGTTATTCGTCCTCTGCTGATTTCCGACTATCAGCCGATAGCAATTCCACATTTATGGATTCCACGTTATAGTACCAATCTGTCAATCCTCTATTCTAGACTCTCCGCCGCATGCTTCCAGCCAAACGGAGAAGCAACCATTGATTGTTAGGCTCCAGAATCGTGGAACAAAAAATTGTTCCCCATCCTTGGTTCTCGTGAGCTCATCCAGGATTTGGATATTAGCAATCGTCGCTGGAGTTTGAAAAGTCGATTTTCTAATTGATAGTCTCGACACAATCGAGCCAGTAACTGCTGGGTAGGTGAAATCACCCTGCGAACACTGTCCACGTCCGTGTCTCGTGAGTCGTAGCGCCCGAATTTAGGTGTAGATCACCAAGCACAGCTATGCGCACTCGATGGTGAAGGGACATGCTATATGTGCATAAAATGATTTACTTGGCCTCGAGTCGAACTCGCTGTAACTGTGTACCTGGCGTGAGGAGAAAAGGTTTCCGCTGAAAGGTGGGATAGATTCTGGACTGTTGTTGGATTCCTTTGTCCAATTTTATTACTCACCTGACGATGAGATAGAGCACAGTATAGCTAAGTAAGTACAACCTATCTGAATCGAAATTTCAGTCACACATGGACGCACATGGAAGTTTTTAACCCGTTTAATCGCTGCCGTTACTCTCGGTTGCAAGTGCATCGTTTTCATTGTCCGCCTCTTCTTCATCGCGTCCAGTCTCATCCCTCAGTCGTTTTCTCCTGTCCTCCGCCTCCTCATCATAATTTAGATGAACCCAGAACATGGGGATGAACATTAACAAAACACAAGTTGCCACAAAAAAAAATACGATTCCGGGATAAAATGAAACTGTAGCTTGATAAATGGCGTTCAACATGGCCACGCTCAGAATAAGAGCAATTTCAGCGGCTAGTGTAAATCCAGCAAAAGCTTTGCCCACTTCATCTTTCCTGACCAAACGACTGGTAAGACTGAAAATTGTAGGTTGGACAATGGTCGAGAATAGTCCTAAGGCACTGCTCAGATAGACCATCCATGTTTGTGTACTCAGTCCGATTGTTATATTTTGCGCAATAGCGCAAATCATGCCCAATAATATCAACGTGGTATCATTGACTTTAAGAATCCTTTTCAGAATTAGAGCTCCTATAAGACCACCGACCAGGTTGACCATGCCATTGATCGCCTTCCAAGTGGCCAGCATGGGTGGCGTCCAGTTTAAGGGGTGTCTATAGACGAATAATGTGATGACATTTCCTTGAAAATCAGCCAAGGTGACAACCAAAAAACAAGCAACTCCAATTATCATGTAAGCACGGTGATGTCGAGGGCGTTTTTGAGTGAATGTATGCCATGCTTCTTTTAACAAGGCTTTTGCAGCCCTGGAAATATAAAGAAGGATTATTTGTCAAATTTCTGACTTCAAATTTTATCTCTGCAGGATAAAAAATAACTCAATAAATTTTTGCAGTTACTTTGCAAAAAAATTTCGCGTCTGGGAGGGATGTCTCAGCGTCAGGTTTGTAAAGATACATGAAGAGAAAGTGCCAAGACGAGATTTCACGAGGTAAAGATAACCTATCAGCAGTTTTTCGCACTTAGGGGCCACCATTTTAACAGTGCCACTGAATCATGTTTACATTTTTATCAAAATTTTGTTTTTCTCTTATTTATCAGCAGGAAGCCTGCCAAAAAGTTCTCACAAGTACCCCCTGGTTTTTGTGATTTTGCCAGTAATTCTCGCGAGGAGTTTGGGAAAAGTCCAAGCAGAATGATGAAATGGTTTGTTTTTGTACTTATTTGCTGCTCCTTCATACGTTGCAGTAAGTTGACGAGTGTTTCATAGTAAACTTATTTGTGTATACTGGGTCAATGTCTGCTTATGGGTGTCAAACGAGCTTACTCATATTTCTCAAGTCGTGTCTCCTAACTTGGCATTTTTAGCAAAAGAGAGGGGTTCTGTGGGGATTAACTATCCGTAATTTTCTGTGTTTTAAAGCTGACTTATATCATATGACGACGAGATAAAAACTTCGAATAATTTTCCTCGAAGAACTTTGTAAGTACTGTATTTCATAGAATATATGTGTTATCATGAGTGACGCGACAGCGAAAGAGTCCATCTTCTCCGTGGAAATCCCACACAAGAATTGGAAACTTAATCGATGTTGGGAAGCATTATTTCTTGGCATAAATTTGAAAAGTTTGTTTTTGATTCTCCATTAATCTTTTCGGAAAAAGCCATCAGAGTGTGACATTTCTGCATTCTCAGTTTCGACTATTTTCCTACATTTCGTTTGCTAGCTTAAGCTTCTTTACAGTGAGTCGATACCAGTAACCATTCGATATGAGCTCAATCAGGGCAGTCCTTTAAAAACTTTAGAAGGCTGTCTAAATTAGATCTTCCATTGTTGTTTGCTGAGAAATCACAAGAGTCGAGAAAATGTGTCAACTTTTTCGCTTTTTCCTTACATACTGCTGATCGAGCTGCTTTAAAACACAGAATAACAGATTCAAGTCGACTCTTATAGTATGTGCTAAAATTCCTACGGAGAACGAGAGGAGAAATGGTCAGTGCGGACTACAGGACCCACTGTTATCACTAAAATTTTTCAGCTCAATTTGACGTGAGTGCCACTGAAAAGAAAACTCTTGGGGTAATGTCGAATAATAGGTGCCCTGCAACCGATTGCAAAGACTATCCATATTGTTGCAAGTGTCCGCTCGGATCGTGGTGCTGTACTCATTCTGCAGACGCGTGCTCGAAATGCCCTATTTCTGGATGTAAGCCTCAAGGCGAAACTTATTAAGGCAAGACATTTTACAGCGGACTTTATAAAAAAAGACTTTAAATGTCATATTTACAGGGCACCTATAAATTATTGCTTATTGTGTATTCATAACACTGTGTGTATGTTTCAAAAGTCATTATCAGATGTGATAAATAAGGCATTGTGGATTTGGTCTGCGTTTCAGTTCAGTCCATTGATTTGGTCCGTGCATGTGTTCAGTAGTGTCCCATACTGGATCCTAACAATGACAGAAAGCTGACGAATATGTAAACCTTTCTGTAATCAGAGGCCTTCATATCGACTGACGTCATGTGGCATCAGATCTATGAGTACTGGCCTCCGCAAAAAGAAAGAAAAAAATATCAATAAACATGATGATTGATCGAGGCTTGGAAGCACGTGCTCAATCGCCGCAGTCATGTTGACGGTATTTAGGCAGTTCAAAAAGTTCGTAGTCTGAGTACCTTTTGTACATAAGCTGCAGCAGAGAAATTTGTTCTTCACAGCGCCACATATCCTAAAAGACCCCATGCAAAAAATCGCACAGATCCATCCAAGCATTCTTGACATGTTGCCATTAGTGCTAGGGGAAAACGCGAGACCTCCCGATCGTCAAGACCACTGACGATGAGCCACTCATCGCTTCATGACATCGCAGAGCATAGCAGTGCCAGCCACAATAACTAAACAAAAGGGGGCAGGGGCATTTACGAGAATAGGTCATCGACAGCTCATAAAAGGTTCGAAAGCTGGCAAAACCTGGAGAATCAGGGAGAAAAGTAATTTCGGAGACAAAACTAGGGAAAACGGCAAAGTTGCATCTTGAGGTTTCATATTTTGAATCCCCTCTTGTATTCTGCGGACCTGTTAACCATGCTGGAAATCAATAAATCAGTTAAAATTTTGGTTTAGTGCTGCTGCTAGAGTGAAAAAAATCAGGTATAAACCTACACTTTTCTGGAAAACCTGAAAAATTGAGGAAAATCATTTTCCGCGCCTACGGAGTATGAGCCCTGTAGCTTACAGCCGACTGAAATATAAGTTCGCGACCTGTGATATACAAATGGCTATTACTAAAAAAGCCTTACCTGACTGTCAAAATGACTTCTCTGCAGCAGTGCCCGCATGCCGTCTTTTCATGACACCTTAGCAGGCTATCGCTCTCTCTCGGCTCATTTTGTTCCTCCTCGATGGTCTGCTCGATGAGCTTACGATCAGCCGGAGGTGGTTTCTCCTCGATTCTGAATAAGCAATAAAAGAATGCGAGTGTTAACGAGCCGATGACCACTGCCAAAGTTTTATTCAGGCTCAAATGCTTGAGTAAGAGTCCAGAAACGTAGCTGCCAGAAATAAGCGAGGATGAAAATGCCACTGATAAAATTGCCATGCGCACAGTTAACAGATTGTGGTCCCTTATGTGGTCGGCTGAAAATAATTATGTTTAGCTTCTAGTATAGCAGTACACAGTTGAATTTTCACACTCAATGTTTTTAATTAAGAGCTTCAAGATACGGTTCCAGAAACCTTAGACATTGGATTCGCTTCATGAGGAGGAGGTAGCATGGCCTCGGTTGAGGATTAACAGATGCGACCCAACTAATGGAAGTTGTGGATTCAAACGAGCAGAAACGGGAAGAGCATGCACTGGGTTGGGCCCGCCCTTCACTGATTTAATGAGTGGTACAGGCAAAGTTGGTGCAAGGTTGTGAAAATAGGGACTTTATGTCACGTATTGAGGCTATGCTATACATGATGTTAATCGATCAAACACAAAAAATGACTCTATATAATTCGTTTTTCGAACCTCCCGCCAAAACCCTACGTTAGGCAACGGACTAGAGACTTACCAAGAAAAGCATATGAGCTGACCATAACAATAGCTGATGAGCCCATGAGTCCGCAAACCAAATTTGGGAATAAGACCATGTAAATGGGCACATGCGGATAGGTGATCAAAAACATGAGTGGCAGAGCAGCGATCATAGTGCCCACAATACCCAGTAGCATATTAGTCTTTCGTCCACGTCGATCGCCCCACGCCCCCAACAATACATCGGTGAACATTGCTGGCAAGAGGACAGCCAGACTGTACGCCATAATCCACAAGGTGGTCATTTGTTGCACATTGTTCTCAATTTCTGGTCTGCCAGATAAATTTGCACAATCAACTTTTGTCGTTTCATATTCTTGAAGACAGACAATTCTATAAAGACCCGTATCTCTGACCAATTGGTACATGACCAAAGCAAAAAAGGTGAGAAATCCCATTGGTTCAACAGTTATGCCTTTAATGCAGCCGCGAATTGTAGACGTAGTGGTCGACATTTTTCCAGTTTTAGTATCTGAATCAAACAGAAAACAAAATGTCTATAATACTTTCGAAATTTAATTTTTTCCACGTACAAGAGTCTGATAAAGTGAAAACTACTCGTGACGTATGTACATCAATATGGGAAAATAAAAAGACGTCGTATGACTAAACTAGGCCACCAACCGAGACCCATGTCTGTCGAGACGTACCAGCATAGATTGCAGACGCGCCCATATAAACCTGTACATACCTGTTCAGTGAAGACCGAAGTGTAAGAGCTGCCTAGCAAGAGTGCAGAAGATGTTCTTACTCGCCATCTACATTTGGATTCAACAGAAAACCAGTTTGCTGCGAATGCAGACTCGTCGAGAACGCGTGGTGAGCAGCGCAACCTAATAAATTCTAACAATTAGTCAAGTTGCTTATGGAGTAATGTTTAGAACACCAAGACCGTTTTCGAGCCAGCTCCATGAGTAAATAAGTTGCCTACCAAAGCTCACAAAGCCATCTGCCCCATGATTCAGTGTTCCAGCTAGTGGCGTAAGACTAAACAAATGTGTGGCGCTAGAGCAGCGCTAGCTCGTACCTATGTAATATGCAGATTGCCGAAGCCTAAACACAGTCAGTTCAACCACTCTAGGAGTTTTTATACAAACTGCTCAAAGATATTTTTACGGCTGACATTCTTACCTCGCTGCCTGTTCAGTGCGCAAAAAGGTGACTAAAACTTTCGCGTATTCTTCACCGTAGGATGCGCCAGATATTTTGATTGGATTCAGGCAAAAATTTTACATCAGATAATCTGAAATTGCAACGGAAAAATGTCATTTGATAGACACACTGATGAGTGATCAACATCAGCAGGACCGTTGTGACGTAAAATAACCTGCACTCACATGACGGGTTCAGGCTGATCGTACAAGCATTGATCGCTCGCTAGAAAGATCTGCCGAAGCCTGGCTCCAACTCCTAAACAGACCAATCAGGCGTGCATGCTGTGCCTTCCTAGGATGCCTGCAACTCAGTACTATGTACACTGATGCACTAGCCTGGCTGCTGGTACTCGTAAAATGCATCCGCTCTCTTTGTTGGAACTGCATTGGCTATTCCCTACGGTTCAGACAGCTTTGAGAGAGCTAGCGATCCCTGACATCCTCCCCTATTTTCGTCTTCTGTTGCGCCTTCGGCCACATCCTCAAATGACAAGCTTCCAGAGAAGGCTGTTGCACAGACTGGTCCCTACTGGTCAGTATCTTTTTCTTCGAAAAATCGATGTTACGGACATCTGGAAGTGGTGTGAGGAATTTACGGACACACTGACAATGAGCATTACTTTTGTGTGTGTGTAGTCTTTTTGGGGGGCCCTTGAAAATCGATTGCAGTATTGTGCAATACCCCTTGTGCTATCGAGAGATGTTGCCATCTTGGATTCGACTGACTTGTCATTGTCCTTAAATGTAATCCTTGAATTGTAGGAGCTTTTTAAGGGCCAGTGGAAGGACTTCCCATGCCTGTTTATAAATGACACTTGTGCCATTCGTTGAAAGTTGCATCTCGTCTTTTGCCATGCTTGCTTTGCTTTATTTGTTTTCCATCCACTTCTTTTTTTGGTATGCCGCTAACATCACCCTGTTTATATTTATATCTAAAATTTAGTAAAAAGATGAATACAAAGAACAAATGCACCCGCTCCCAAGATACCCACGCTGGCGACCAGCTCCGCTCTCAATGGATCATCATCACCAGATCATTCTCTAAATAAGGATTCAGAAGATAGCTCGATTGCGAAGGATTGAGGACACGCGTTCAGGACGTGTGGAGCGCAATTGCAATGGCTTGTCTTCAGAATTCCGCGTCCCTGCGGCCGCGGAATAGGTGAAAACTAGAGGCAGACATACCCATGCACATACAAGTCGTGCACTGTCAAAGTCTTTATGGTTCGATGCCTTCTTGAGCTGGTCTCAAAATGCGCCCTCAGTTGAGAAAGTTATTTGCTTCTTAGTTAATCAAGCATGCTTCTTTGCATTTAATAAAACCATGCATTAACATTTTCCACAAGTAATGTGACACTCCCTCTATTTCCTGCCGGCCTAGATTAGTAAGCTTACTGTTGCTGTATTCCGCACCATGCAAGAAGCATATGAGTATTATATGCAAGCATAAAGAAACGCCAGAAAGTAAACAAGGAATGCCCACAGTTATCACGACGGTGACAGGAACAAAAGCACAGCTAAAAATAGTATATACACACCAAAAAGCTATCTCAATATTGCAACCACTTGTTGACCAGATCCATAGCCCCTTAAAAATCAGCACATCTTGTAAGAATCATCACATACATATAATATTAGAATTAGAAAATTTGTTCCAGCCCCACATTCTGTTTTCTCGCCCAAAACATAAATTTACATATGTCAAAAATACTTTTACCATGCACAACACATCAACCTATCGAGCTTCTACTGCCTTTTTACAGATCATCAAAGAAATTTTTCGACGCCGAATTCGATTTTGATGGTGGCCGAGGCTCATCGTTAGGCGATGATCCATAATTGAAACGTTGACTCGAACTCGATCGGACTCCACTTTTTAACCAATCGCTTGGATCATTCGACGACGAGCCAGTTTCATAGTCGAATGGCCCACTCGACGTGGACTGGAATGGCTGCTGCCCGCCATACAGGCCCGCTTCAGCAGTGTCGGCATCGCGATCTAAACTATAGAAAGTGTGAAGCACTGAAACTGAGATCGCGACCAAGGTGGCGCATTGTGACCCAAGGTTACGAGTATATTAGAGCCCACTAACATCCAGCAACACAAACCCACCTCTTTTGCCAAAAGATCGATTAGACACCGCCCTGTCTCCATCACGGCCACCAACCACATGATCGCCGAGCTTTTCTCTCCAAAACTGATCTCTAGCTTCACGTTCCGTTTGCCTCGTCAGACGATTACGTTCTGAACACACAATTCCATAAGTCAAAATAACCTACATAACCCTACTTTTCACACATACCAGCCATAACAATAGACTTTCCGCCCTGTACCAATTCCACCGTCATCTCATCAGCATTATCAATAAACTGTTCGAACCCTATGTAATGCAAACAACGAGTACCCAAGCGGAAATAGGTGGCCAAACACAACAGCAGGATGGCCATTGGAAAATAAACGTTAAACCCTTTTGCAATAAAGCGAATAACATCCAAATGACCCATAATCTGAAAATATAATAAACTACTTTCTCCAAATGAGAAAACCAGCTCACTGCACTCACGCTTGTATAAGCCGTTGCTGCCACGCCAGCATCCTCGGTCACGTGATTGTCCAAATGGATCATGCCCAAGAAATTCAAGCATAATGGCGGCGTAAGACGGCATAACAATCTAAAAGAAAAACTTGTCTTCAGTATGTACCTTTCCGCTGGCAATCGAGAATAAGAAACTAACGTTAAAATCTTACATAGCGCTAAAAAGGAGACTTCTCTCGTCCGTATGATGATGCGGGTCCAAGTGATAATAGCGATAAACTTTGATTCGAAACACGGTGTAGTAAGCGCATACGCACATGTACATAATGGTTAGGATGGAAGAGAGCTGGAAAAGAGACCGTGTAAAACTGTACACGGCTTTTCAACACAATTACCTCAATATATCCGTAACTAGCATTAGATGCAGCCAAATGTACGAAAACGGCTGCCAATGACATTGTTGGATGCACGCTGAAGAATGTGACCTCCGACCACACTATGTAAGCCGAAAACAAGGCCAGCATCACCGCCAGACCTTTCACGATTGGACGTTTAAATAAGCATTCCCAATACCACTCTGAAAGCTCAATATTCACAAAAATTTGAAAAACTCATCAGCCTCTGGCTTACCAATCTTTGGCGTGCATAACGCTTCCAAAATTGGTGACCTAATTTTTTTGTAAGTTCTAACAAATTCACCACCTTTGGCGCCCAAACTCGATTGTTGCTCATTTTTAGCAACATCCTCCAAATGTAGTGCTCGATCAATCAAATCAGCCCACTGTGCTTGGCAACGATTGTAATTGCCCAGGGCTACGATGGCTGACTTATGAAGACGGACCAATTCTTTCTCATTGGGTGCAATCGTAGAAGATACATTGACTGATGAGAAGGAAGATGATGCCAATGACGGATAGTGTTTGATTAGCTGATTCATGATGGCTGGTGAGAACTAAAGCATACAGAAAAGTAATGAAGATACTACATGTTAAAAGACTGATCAGTGCCTTGTGAAATTAAGCCTGACAGGCGTAGGAGAGAATGTGGCCGAAGTCGGCGGGGCAAAAACTCCGACTGGAGTAAGGCAGGTCTTGCGACTGCAGTATACCTGCTGCCGAAACGTCAACCTTTCAACCTGAGGGGTTGACGTTTTCCACCCAGGACAAATTAATAATTCTCTCCCCTTCACCAGGGGCCAGCGTTACACTTGGATGGAAGAAGCTATCGGTGACACTTCGGGGAACCCTTAGTTGCTCTGACTAGTTGGAGAAGGTTGCAGACAACGGTCTCCCTAAGACGATGCCTCGATCAAGCATGCCCTCTGACTAGACTTGCTACTCTGATGCGCATAAAACGCACTTCGGATTATTTCAGCTCGCCATCAGCTACATGGCCAGTGAATGGTGGTGCAGCATGTCTGGGTCTGACGATGACTACTGGAGGACGCTGACTGGCGAAGCTTTCGCATCGCGTCGAAACCCCAGGGGTGGGATTAAGCCACAAGGATTTTGACCACTGTCACTGATATCAGGCAGATGGTGGCACAAAAAACCTTCTCCGATTTATGCCTACCCGCTACATTTCTACAGATTCAACAAAACTTGTCAGAATAAAAGACCTGAAGCAGACAGACAGCCTATCAGCATTATCAGCACTATCATAATGCTGTTAGGAGGAACATAGGCTGCATATGCTGATAGGAGCTTCCTGTAGCACTGACATTTTTCCATCTATACAGTAGTTAGTCTGTCAGCTCCAGGAAATGTCCATCAAGCGTGTCTTGTGACTTGGCATCCTTCCACGTGCAAAACGCATTCAGGGCAGTTCCGAGTCCTATCAGCTATGTGGTCATTTTATGGTGTATAATAAGTCTCATCACCCTCAAGCGAGCATGTCTGTGTTTAGTGATGTGGTAAATGATTAACATTGCGAACATGAACATGATCAACAACAGTGTAATACCTCTGAGTCTGAATCACTGGAGGGAGTGGAGGTTACCTTGTCTCACTGACAGGCCATATCATGACTGTTTTCCCAGAGGCAAAGAGATAATTAGGACCCAAACCTTATAAATAAATCATACACATATAAATTGTGGGTCTGCCAACAGCTGCACGAGGCAGGATGGAGCACGGGCTCCATGCATCATCAGCACACGACGCAATGGCGTCATAGCTCTCGTACATACTTCGATCAATACAAAGAAACAAGAAAAAAGTGAGCCTTCGAAATCTTATTTGCTTAGAGCCAACACGTTTGGTAGCCAACGTGGCTGAAAAGGCTTTTATGCAGCTGGAACAAAGTCAGGCTATCAACTTTTACGGGCACATCGCTTATGCATTCTGTTGAGCTGTTCTGACGCGACATACTTCCATTCATAAATTGTCATACTGATTCGGTCACGTATGTACACTCTCGAAAAAAGATCAGTTGTATTTTAACTATCGTCTGCTGAACTGATATTCACGTCAGTCCCTTAAGACAGGGTTCCAATCGGGTTAAAGCCAGGCGAATTTTTCTTGGGCAAGCAAAACTTTGATCTTGTTCTTTTTACTGTTGCATATGATTGTGCCCAGGTGGTTTGAGCTGGGACAATTTAAAAATGGCTCAATAGCTCATTCATTTTTGGAAGGCCTTGTTTTTTCCTAGCCTCCCAAGAGTAAGAGATAAAGCCGGTATCATTTCTAGAAAGAGGCAGCAGAAAAAAATTACTTTTCCGACCACCTCCCGCCCACCTGGAGTACTATCATATTTAATCCTAACAAGATAAGACAAAAATTTTTATCACCAGAATCCCGTCGCGACCTACAAAAAGCCTGTTTTAAACCCAACTTACTTTCTTCATGATGATATCCGCATTAGCTTTCATTGGATGGCCATCTCGAAACGATTCAAACGCAGCCTTTGATTCCAAATACGAATCCTTCAACGCCTCTTCCGAATCGTTTTTCTCGGTCGATAACTTCTCCACATCAAAATAGGTTTTTTGCAGTCGATATCCTTTCAATCCGCCCAACCACGTTTGCCTCGGCACTTCGACCAATCCATAACCCAACAACAGGATCAGCCAGAACATTCCCCACGTGTTGCTGGCCGTGATGCAAATTACTTTTAAGCTTTCTGCATCGACCAGTAAGCCTTTAGCTGCCACATAAATCAAGAGGACACCAAAAATGAGTAGATAACTGCCATAATAGATTGCGTTGTCCACCAACGCTGATTTCAATTTACCAAATGCCGTAAATGCGCCAGATTGCGTATATGACTGCATGAGAGGAAGAACGAGCCTGAAACGTACAATAATCATGATAAAGCCGTGTTTTAATCAGTAATAAAGAGTTTGGAGATGTTTTAAGGATGATCTGCTGTAAATGCTACCTGCAGTAGAGTTTTTAACCTGTTTCAGCTGCACACTATGGACAAAACTGACAACAAGTTGAAAGCAGGACATCTGGCACACCTGCGCAAGCATGAATTTTCACTAGGAAAACAAAAATCTAGAAACGCGTTTCGTGAATTCATTCTCGCTTTTCAAAACTTTTGATTGTTTAGTTCCCGCGTATTAATGTGCGTGAATATAGCAAAATCAAATGACAGAAGATGACAGTCAGGATCAGACAAAAGTAGGAATCTTGAAATCGATAAGTGCCCCTCAACTCTATTTTCTAGTGGTTACAAAACCCAGCATTCGCTTCGCTGACTTGTTTCCCTTGATTTATCCATCGTAACTCACCAAGTCAAGACTTGTGATGACCAATAAACCACTCTCCACAACCTCGGCAACACGTAATCGGGAATGTAGCTGGCTGGCACCTGGCAATGGTTCGATATCTGGTGCGTCGTAGTCGACGTAGCAGTCGACCCATTTTCGGTTATTGGAAAGTTATTGGTACCGAAACTGTTGTTTTGAATTGGAAGGTTACTTCCTTCGCACGCTTTGTAAAACGCCTGAAACCGGGAAAGTCGTGAGCAGCAACTTAGGGGGTATTTAAACCCATGATGCAGGCCACCAAAAAACCTACCGATTACAAGGAAGATTGAGTATCAAATAACTAAGAAACAAAATGCAAAAAAGTTCTTACCAGTACGACGTCCAGCGGCAGAATAAAAACTATAATAAATGCGAAATACCAAGCTATCAACGTGGCTAAACTGACGATAAAATGTTGCCGACGCCAATCGCCGTATTTGTGCAATAAGAAAATAGTCAACGCTAGGACTAGTATCAGTTCGACGACGAGCGGGCCAGCACTCATCTTGCACTCAAGAAATTTATGTTACCAGTAGATTATAATTTCGTTCAAATTCACAGAAAAAAGAAAGTTGAATGATTCCTGTTCGGCACGACCTTTTTCATCTTATCCCGAGAAGAAAGTCGACAGGCAACTGCGAATGTGGGCGGGGCTGCAAGCGCACATGAGCAGGTGGTGCGGTGATGACGAGCTTGATGCGCAGGTACTGCTGCTGCCTATGTCAAACTTTGAACATTACATTGTTCGTATCGGTCAGGCAGTGTAAATAACGAATCGTTAGTTCCGCCAGTCGCAGCACTAAAAATTTGTTGACCGTAAATTGTGTTGAATACAAGGAAATTAGGCACGAAACAGGGTAACAGGGGAATTAGGCGGGGAAGCTAGTCTCCTGTGAGGAACAGCAGGGAACAGCTCTCTAATTCCAGCTACTCTACATTTTTTTGACCGTTTGCTTTCAGAACTTGCAAGACTCTTATTTGAAAAATAGAATGCTTTTTACGTTATTTTCCTGATAAATTATAATTATATTCCCTTTTATGCAAATTATATTCCCTCCCCTTTTGAGAGTTTTCACTTTCACAACACAGGACACTACTCCATAACACATTTTGACAATATGACTTTTATTTACTTATCATTCTTGTGAAGTCTTGTTAGTCTCCTCCTGTTTTGTATAAGTCATGTCAGCAAATGAACCTGGCACCAGACCACCACCCTATTCTCAGACAGTATACTTAAACCAAACGGAGGAGCCGTGTGTGTGTGCGTAGTCATCTGCTGTCAGTCATCTGCTGTCGTAGTCATCATTTGTGAGGAAGTCGATTTTTGCTTTTTCTTTAAAGTAGGCCAGTTCGCGTATGACTGTTTGAAAATAGGGTCATGGTCTGGTGCCAGGTTTATTTGCAGACTATACAATTTTTTTACATTTGCTGACATGACTTCAAGTATGCAATGAATATTACAATTCTGTTATATTTTTTATACTTTTTTATATATTTTCGTTGAGCCTTTTTTATTTTATGCAGTTGTTTTTTAGTTTGGTTTATTTCATGTAAATTTTTTCCTCTCTGTTTCTTTTTTCCCTCTCTTTATTTTTGCTTTAAAATTTTTACACGCCCTTATCTAACATATGCATGAGAGACGGTTTTACAAAACACTCTTGGAACATGCGCGGTGACAGAATGCACCTGGCTCGCTTAGTCAAAACTTTCAATCTCACCCGCAGTGTTGGGAAATGGTTTGATGAAAGTGGGCGGGGGGGGGGGGGGGTGGGGGGAGGGTGGGGGGGTGGGGGTGTTGGGGGGAGGGGGGAGGGGAACGGAGGGGAATGGGGGGGGGAGAGGCGACTCGCAATACGCGACACGCAGAGCATCCCACAAATCCACTATCTTATCTTCCTCCTCAAAGTCAGCCCTCGCATACCATATGCACCGCTGTGCTGACTGCAAAACCATGTTTGCAGCGCAGGTCAGTTATTCCAAAAGTCTCATTCTCATCTCTCAAAATTACTGATGAGTTAACTTTTTTTACGAAGCTACAGTTTTCCGTAGATTTGACGTGTCCTCGGACACTGGACGAAAACGTGGTACACATCCTCACGCTCATCAACTGCCAGCGTTATACAGTGCTTGCAGTGCGAATCAAGCTCAGATGCAAAGTGCGAGACTCTGCTTCTTGTGTACAGAGCCTTGTACAGTAAAGCGTATGCTAAGGGTATGGCCATCGACGGGTTTTTAGTCCTATAGAGCCTCCAGTGAGCCCTAAAATCGATATGCTTGTTCCGCAACTTCCCCTTTCAATATTCCTGCATTCCTAGCGTCGCTTTCTCCACTTTATTTCCGATCATATGCTCATGAAGAAGCTTAGTCTTGACGTGTTTGATTGAATTTGTTCTTGTATCCAATCAAACAGCGCCTTGTTTTAGTAAGCTGAATTCAGCAGTCTTTACGGCCCTGCCTTCCCTTTTCTTCCATATCCCTATCCTTCCCTTCATCCTCCTCTGAAAATGGAAACGATGAGAAACAGGGAAAGGAAACCGCAGCAGGTTATCTGATTGTGAGATCTGACGAACCAGAGAAACTCCAAAATCAAGGCCGCCGCTGATTTGTTTTTTTTTATCAACGGTTTAAATTGCGTAAGATCACAAATTACGAAATCGTAGAGAGGCTATTTTCTGTCAGCTGTTTTCTTTATCCCCCCCCCCCCCAATATACTGTAGTTGGCAACCCCTAATCATCTGATCGTGAGATCTAACACTAACGAATTGTAAGGGGCAGAATTTATTCTTTTCCTATGAATATTCCGAGGGCTCACAGTCAGATTCACATGGCGACAGCAGACGTGTTCTAGAGAATAGCATTGAGATTTGTTTGTGCCAAGTAGTCGGAAAAGGACAGTTATTATTTTGTGCTTGTGGGATGCAAAATATGAGTCGCATTTTTTTAGGCGGCGAATGGCTCAGGAATTGTGAGGTGTCAACCTGCCAATCGGGATGTCCCGCGTTCGAAGCATTGCCACTTGATTTCTCCTCCATGAGTCGAAAAAACTGCCGTGAGTTGTGCGCTTGCAGCCAGCATCACCCTAACTGTTCGAGAGCTTAAAAATAAAGTGGGCCCGCTCCGATGGGGGAATCTTGGACAGCTTCGTCAGCACTCTGATGGGCTAGACGATTAGCCCTTCTAGCGATCGGTCGTCATAAACACCCCTTAAGTCAACGTCACTAAATGAAGCCCTGCTGATCGGCCGTCTACACTCTTTGACCCCGTCAGAGTTTTGCAATAGGACCTTCCGCAAATGCAAAAGTAGCTTTAGCTTTAGTAGCTTTAGAATAAATATGAAAAAGGTACATACAGTACTCGTACAATGTCACTACCAGACATATCATCTGTACTGTGCATCAGCTACTCAGCAGACACTGACAAGTCACATCAACATGATGAAACTTTGACATCATTCTTTAGCCTTGCCTCCGAGGAAACGAATAATAGCTTCCATCCCTCTTGATCTCACCCCTCTTATTGGCCAGATGGAAATGCGGATTTTGTCCAGGGCGATGTGGGGATGATAAATCGGCGTTTTACCTTTTCCAGCATTTTGAGCATACGGCTTATGCATAAATGTGCATAAAGTGGATGCACCAGTGGTATCCACTTTAAAAGAATGGTCACAGAGTGTATGCGGCCAGCATAATTTAGACGCTCAGCTGGCCGCAAGCCCCGCGGTCCCGGCCCGGTGGGATAGGTACCTACAGTTCGGGAGCAAGATCGAAGGCTTCGTTTTGTCCAGTATGCAACTGCCAACCAAATGCAATGCTGAATGTGGAGTGAGCAATAAGATTCTGGCAAAATTGCTGGTCGTGAGACTAAGGGAAGTGATGGATATGGTGATCCATCCAGACTTGACCTGCTGTGCCTGGAAGAGAAAAGGTGGTTTCTGTGATAGAGTGATGGTTATTGACTAACACACTGTAGGCGTTAGTGATTTGGCGCAGGGCGCTGTCCTAAACCTGTTCGGGTTGTGTTTCTGTTGTATACGACAAATGGGCAGTGACGTGTGATCTGGGGGCTATAAACCTGCCACATATTACGCTAGTCGCGCTTAGATACAGTAAAGTTCGACCCCAACAACATACAGGTTGACTCTTTAAAAATGTAAAATAAAGTAAAGTAAAGTACAATGCTGCACATCAGTGAGCCTGCGATGGAAGGCATGCTTTTTTCTGTGAATCATGTGGCAGCTTTTGACACAGTCGAGTGGTAATTTACGAATACTTGCATACTTTGGGCTTGGACCAGTCTCCCAAAACTGGATTTGGCTGATCTACAGTTTAAACCAGGGAAGGTCTCATCATCGGTGCAGTTGAATAAGTAAATCTCGTCTCCCTTTGATCAAAGCAGAGTAATCAGGCAGGGATGCCCTTTGTCGGTTTTCACAATCATGGCGGTCACAAATTTCATTAGGAGGGACGCAGCTGTGAAAAGATTACACATATTAGGAAGGGAGCTGAAAATCAGCAACAACGCAGATGATATCAGCTTCTTGGTAGCGGGTACTGCTACCACCAAGCGCATTTTTGAAGTGTAAAAAATGCCTCGGGTGTCGCGCTGAAAGAAGAAAAAACTAAAATCTTGCCACTAGGCGCGACGGGAATGAACGAGAACCTTCTTGGTCACATGCTTAAAAGTGTATGGATTTTGGATCTGCAGCAGTGGCATGGAGATAGCAGAAAACTGGGCGGATGCTAGAGACCACGAGGAACATTGAGAAGTAGGAGTCCCTACACAGTGATACTGTATATCATACTTAGGGAGAGTATGTGTCCTAAGCACCTACTGTATTTTCCTTCGGATTTTTGGAGTGACTGGACTGCATTGCAAACATGGTCACCACAGAGGTGCATACTGTATGGTGTGAGAGGGCTGACTTTGGTAAATGCAAAAGTAGCTTTAGCTAGTAAGTAGCTTCATAATGAATACAAGTATGTATAGCAAATGTACAGAAAGTCATTATCTGACCTGTGTAATGTATCTACTGTGCATACTCGAGCACATTTTGACAAGTCACATCAAAACGATGAAACTTTGACATCACACTTTAGCCTTGCCTACGAGTAAAAGAATAATGGCTTCCATCCTTCTTGATCTCACCCCTCTTACTGGCCGGATGGAAATGCGGATTTTGTCCAGGGCGATGCGGTGGATGATAAATCGGCGTTTTACCTTTTCCAGCATTTTGAGCAGCGTTGTAAGCTTGTTTTCGATTAGGGAACTTTTTGAAATGTTGCACCGGTTTTCCACTGCCTCCAATTTTTCTAATAACCTTCCCCACTCCGCGAATCAGTGAACCAGCAAATGGGTCTGGCTCGGCTGTAATCGTGTCAAAGGTGACCAGAAATAGGCCAAAACATAAGAGGATGGCTTTTAGGCTGATAAACTTCATTCTCGTTCCTTCAGCTTGTACGATCATATCATTGCAGTCACCCAATACACCGTTTAAATATATACATCAGAGTCTGGAAGGCAAACACCCATCTTCATTTACTAAAATATTTCCTAGCCTTTTGAGTTGTCAAACGACCAAGCGGCTGTCGATTGCTTTCAAATATAAGCGTATATAAGTCCCGCACTTACTTTTGCTAAAAATTTGGGGGTTAGCGTTCGGCTAATTGTTTCTTTCCCGCCGGCGATTTGTGCTACGAGTTGTGTATTATCGCGAGTTAGCCTAACCTGTAGTGTTTCGTCAAAATACTTTACACACACTTCAAACGAGTACCAGAATGGCTGCGTTTGGAAAGAAACATTTTCGACCCTGATTTTAGAAATCCACGTAGTTTGTGGTTTGGCGTTCAGCTAACTCTACACCTTTCTTTGAAACCTAGCCCACCTAACTAAACGCGTGTGTGCTCGTTTTGTGCCGATGTTGGGCGTCATCCTGGATTAAACGAGTCCTACTCAATCCAGTAGCACCATGGACCAAAATCGGGTTTTATCGCGATTGACCGAGTTGGTGGATTACCTTTCTTGCTTGCGTGCAACTTTGACCCATCTAACGATAAGATCAAGGTGAATCTCCCCATTTTTTATGCGGAGCGTCTATAAATGGATGCCTGATCCCCCCACGGACATGGATGTGGAATCGCTGGATATCCTGGCAGCGCAGTTGGCATGTAAGATAATCGTTTTATCCTGGTGGGAGCACAGAGCGTGTTCCCCGAGTATCTACGAGATGGACCCCTAGCCAAAGTAGTGGCATGGTTTGATGAAACGGGCCGCGCTTTGCCCAGGCCTCTGCTGACTGGGCGTACCGATGGTCGTCAGACATATTTTCAGTATAGGCAAATAATCTCAGCAATTCCCATGAAGTGGAAGGCGATATTACAACAGGCCTCTATCGTGCTAAAAGAAGTGTAAAGTAGTACAAAGTACTGTAGCGTAAAGTTAGTTATCGCTGATCAGTGTAATGTCTGTGGTCAGCAGGAGAGGCGTGAAGGTGCGCCTCGCATCCAATTATCATCGAATGGCCTTGGTCGGATTATTGGAACCAGTGCCATAACCTCGAATCGCCAAATAAACTCCGTCTTTTCCAGTTCAAAATTCTGCACCGCACTCTTGCAGCTCCTTCCAAGCTGCACCAATTGGGAAGGAGAGAATCCAGTGAATGCTACTCACGTGGAGCAGCAGCAGAATCAGACACAATCGAGCATGTGCTAATCACATGCCCACGTAATGCGGTCGTCTGGTGTAGGATACTTGCTCGATTCGAGCGAATTGAGCAGATCAGCCTCGACTGGACCAGTAACCACTTACTTTTCGGACTCGTTCAGCCCCAGTTCTCTCATTAAGTGCGTAAAAACCTAAACGCCGTTGTTTTGCTTGCTAAGCATTACATATACTCGAGCCAGCGCGAAGAATCAGCTACCTTCTCCGCTGTCGCATTTGAGCTTCTGCTAAAGCAATATCTGTTGCGTGCATGGCACACGGCCCAATCCTGAGGGAGTGTGTGCCAATTTGAATCATTATGGAATGCCTATATGTAGTGCAGATCTCCTTCTCCTTCCTCCGTTTTTTCACTTTCCTCATAGTGATAATAATAATAAAAAGTCGAACACACACCCAAAGTTACGGTTATAGGTGCTGTCTATACAGCGCCTTTCGCTAGTCACGTGTGCTTCGTAGGAACAGGATAAAGCCAGACAAGAAATAGCTTTTTTACATTCACCGTTTGACATTTTCATTGAAAACCACTCACTGCTAACTGCGACTGTCTTTTATGAAAGCCAAACCCACCGATTACTAGAGCGTCCGCTTTCTTTGAAACCATCTGTAATAACAAAATGTCAAGCGCCCATGGGCTGATTTTTTTCTGTACAGTTTCGCTCTTATTTGCTAGTAGCGCCAGGCCTGATCAGCGGAGCGCAAAAAATTATTTTTACCAGGTAATGAAACAAAGCGTGACAATAAACTGACCAATACTTGATCTACTAAGGCATGTTACAGTTTTTATAACCCAGGGACTTGTAGGGTCGCAAATTCCATTTAGCGTTTCTAGTGATTTGTTGATGCTTTTTCACAATATTTGCTTTTCAAGCTACTTTCCAGCAAGAATTTGTGTGAAATCAAGTCGCGCGGAACATATGGCTCATGACAATCTAGTTTTTTTTCCTCGCGACCACTTTGAACGAGGCGCGGTTTTTTTAAGGAAATCTGTTTTTTAGGGGGCTTAATTAATCAACATATAAAAATTTTCCTGCGTTTTCTCCATATTTTAGGAAAGTGAAGTCCAGCAGCGTTCAAAATACGGCGATGATTGCTACAAATTTATTAATGGAAACTTTACATCGTGTGCTGACAAAAGTTGTAGCAAGTCTAGTGGCAGACAGTACGCGTGCAAGGTGCTGGACGGTCACTGCGCCTGTGTCTTATTAGATCCTCCCCCGCCCACGACACCTTGTCGAGTGGAATTGGTCAGCGAAATAGAGGCAAAGTGCCAACAAGTGACCTGCGATGGCGAATGCGTATTTCATAAGGAAAATAGAAACTGCGCCTGTGCTTCGAAACCAGGAAAATGATCAGTGATACCGACGCTGTGAAACAACTCTAGCGGTGAAATGTAAGTGCCCAAGTGCCGCTTCCAAACAGTAAAAGATGCTGGCACCCACCTGTAATAAAGAAAGCAGGCAAGCTAGTAACTGAATATCAGTAACTGTCACGCGGTAAATTTAAACTTCAAGATTGGTCTCACCTAGATGACTCGAGTAGCGGGATATGAGCGAGAAGATAGTGTAGAATTGAGTTATTCGAGTCGCCACTTTCAAGGCAAGTTTTCAACCTTTTTCTTTACCCTCCTTTAAGCCTCTTTTCAGAAACCCATCTAATTTTAGAAAAAGACCGTTCTATCTACTGAAGCTGGCAGTAGGTTGAGTTGCCCTTGCGGTTTAAATGTGACGCCATTTTTTTTCTGCATGCCGATGTTGTATGCTAGTAAGCGGGTGTGAGTGAGTGAATGGAGTTGCAGAATGGAAAGCGGCTGCTTCTTCTCGCTCTCACGATTAGTAGCGTCACACTCTCACAACCGACCAGAGATGTCAGCTCTCTATAGGATTTAAGTAAGAGGATCTGCTTGATGTCGGGGCATTCTTCTTCGCTAAGTGCGCTTTAGTCTGACCTAGGTTGAGTTCCCGAACTCGACCAAAAACGTTAGGACCACGTCCTTAGAAAAGAAACGTCGTTATACAATGTTGACCCAGGAAGGGGCACAACGTACCAAGCCCCCGTCGCTTACTATGATAGTCGCGGCATACTACGAGTACTTTTGCAGAAACGGACGCGTCCTATCTTGTTGTAGAGCAGGAAAAAAATATTGCGGGATTAATCCTGTCCTGTCTTACTAAATCGCAAAGAACCACTACCAGGACGCATTTTTCTTAACTCTACTCTGGCCTGGCAGGGCGCATTTATAGTCGACAAAATTTCTACTCCTACCCCTAGGGTAGGTGCAACGGCCATATACTTAAGCGTGTGCTATTACTCCTACCCGAGGGGTAGGTGTAGAAATTTTGTCGAGTATAAATGCGCCTGCAAGGGCTGACATGAGACCCTGCGACGCGTCTAAGACTTTTTGTTACCGCAACGAAAGCGTGTGCGTCATCGCTGGCCCCTCAAAAACAGTCGCGGATGAGTCGCAAGGCGCACAACCTTTGCCATGGTACACTTCGTAAATACTCGCTCTGCTCGCGGTCTGAGTAACTTCTGGATATGCGGAAGGAATAATTTTGTAGCATTTTTCCTGCTCTACAAGATGGTTTCAAAGGTACCCGGCAAGTAAAATATGGCACTGTACAACAGAATATGATCCGCAAATTTGACCAGATTGGGTTGCGATTTTAACAGATTCTGTACGGAATCTGAGTGTTAAACCTGTCGAGAGCTTTTGAGTTTAGCAAGATAATCATTGAAAAAATGTATCTTCGCCTTATCAATTCACTCAAATCACCCAAATATATTTTTTAATTGAAGCAAGTACCGTTTTCAAAGAAATCATCTTATCTTGCAAAATAAGACCAAAATCATTTTTACCCATGTCACCCCTTGTCACCATATCTTGTTGAAATGAAAGACTTCTTCTCTGGGTCGTACACGGTAAATGGGCTCATGTGGGTGCCCGCCCATCGATCCCAGAAAGTAAAAAATTGGCCGTAGTTGTAATGAAATTTCAAATGATGAAAAGTATGATGAGCTGCCCCATTAACAAATTCGAATGGTGTCCAATGCACTCCATCGTGGATTAGCACAGTCCACACTTGGACTCCCACAAAAGCGATCAGGCTTAACCACTTGTTCATGGGGATTAGATATGGGAATATGTGATACGGGGTTGATTGTAACCACCCATCGAACGGATGGAACGCGATGGCGGCGAAAGGAGTTGGCACTTTCCATTTATGGTGATCCTTGTGTATATATTTGTACATCCATGGGATTTCGTGCAGGCCTCGATGAATCCAATAAATCAACGTATCCGACCAGAAAATAAACAAAATCAGTGATAAAATCAAATAAGGCCACCCACCGTAGTCGTCCAATCGATTGTACAATTTCGAATAACCATTAATTTCGCCCAATAGAAAAGGTACTGTCAGATGGGCCATTGTGGGGATAGATCTGAGGGACATACGAATTTCTTGAATCTCTTGGCCCTTGAACGGCTGAGGTTCCGTGGCTGGATGATATTTCTCGCGCCATACCACGAAAAATACAAAATAAGACAGTGATGCCAAGAAAAAGTACAAAACTGTACCACCGATCCCGATGATTAAATAAATCGATACGATCTGACGAAGCAGTGAGTTTCTAGAGGACAGAAAAACAAGCTGATTGGGTAAAAAGGTAGAAGCTTGATCAAAAAGTGAGGCCAGGGCATGATCGTCTACCAGGGTTACGATTTCATCCATAGCAAGATGTAGTGAAGGAATACTCGTCTAGTCCGGGTGTCACAGCATACAAAAGTGCAGACTGGAAGCAGACTGCACTACGATACTGCCCGACTCGATTGGTGATAACAAGTAACAAACACCCAATGATAGAATGTGGGCAGAAAGCAGCTGTCATTGATAGCTAACTGACGTAACCAAAGGAGCAAGCAGAAAACGCAGCCAGTCCAGATACTATAGCTAGGAATGCAAAGACAAGGGGGAAGTTAGGGTGCACTTTGTGTCTCTTTCATAACTCATTTGTTGACGGGTCCCGGGTAGTATAGTGGTGAGTATTCCCGCCTGTCACGCGGGCGACCGGGGTTCGATTCCCCGCCCGGGAGGTGAATTTTTGCCTCCAGCTGATGCAAAGGTAGGGATTTAACAAAGGATGAGCCGCACCACATGGGCACCAAGACCTTAGCGGCACCACATGCAGGTATGTACTTGAGCAGTCTTTCAAATGCAGTATGCGCCATTCAGTGGAAAATTTATGGGCTTACAAAATAGATGCCGTATGCATTTTTGTGAACCCTCGGACTTTCGCTCCCTAGCAGACATTGTTGATGTAGAGGCGCGCTAATGCTTACGAGTTAGATGCAAAGGTGGATACTGGACACTTCTGGACAAGCGGGCGCGTGGCGTGGGCATCGTAAATGAAGTCACTATACAACAAAAAACATAGTGAAACTTTATTCAGTTTTCGCGGGACTTGTATCAGGATGAGGAAATTCCTGCCGAGTTCAACTTACGTGGTTCTCTCTTCCACAAAGTTGAGTCGGAACACACTTTGATGATGCAGCACCAGAGACATTTTTTCGCAAAGCATGGACAATAAACAAGGATCCGCTAGCTAGAATTTCCCAGTGGTCGGTTGGCAGTCCCTGATTCGAGCTCCACCACTCTCTTTGCAGGAACGTGATCAGATTTTGGCTTTTTTGATGGCGAAGCCATAGGATCAAATCTTACAAACAAGGCAAAACTAACAAGGGAACATCGCCAACCGTTATGTCGAACTCTGGAAAACGAAAATTTGTAATATGTTCCTAGGTGCAGCAGCGGTCATCGCTTAGAGTAAGGTGAAGTTTTTCAATTCCACTGGATTGTTTTTTTTTTTAATAATTTTTTTTTTTTTTTTTTTTTTTTTTATAATAAAATTTTTGTGTTTTTGAAAAAGGCGAAGATGAAGAAGGGAAAGAGGGAATTTTTGAAAAGTCGAGAAGAAAAGTACAGCCTTTCATTTCGTTTCCGTTTTGTCCGGTTTTCCCGGTTTTTATCTCAGCTTTCGCCGGTCGTGTTGTTTCAGGTTGGCAACACTGCACTGGATTGTTTTGGTTTTTTTCAGGAAAAAACCCCGAACAAGAGTGTTGAACGCTTAAACTCGAAACTCCAATCCCACAAACCGAGTTTGAAAAGAACTCTGCGTTTTTTCCTCAACGCTTAGCTTCCTTACCACACAAAACTTTAGGACTTTGGACGCCGACCACTGCTGACCAGTTGGCCAGACGCCTCTTATATTTTGCGGAGAGCTTTCTTTTGCACCTAGGAACATATTATAATTTTTCGTTTCCCAAAGATCGACTTAACGATTGGCGATGTTTCCTTGATTGTTTTGCTTTGATAAGAGGCATAGAGTGCGCCCACCGAAAAAGGCGTCTTTTTGACTCCCACATCCCAACCCCGTAGCAAATATTCACTCTGAGAAAGCATTGCTCGCATCATCTCACGTCCGGACCAGATCGGCTGTGAGATATCCAGTCTGATCTGATCCAAAAATTTTGATTGGATGCGGATATTTTACATGATCTGATCCGATCCAACAAGCCCCCATCAGTCAAAACGATAGGTGAATCGGTTATCTGATCCGATCGGGTCGGGATCCAGGCTTGGGAAAATGTGTGTCTGACAGAGAATGCAGATGAATCTATTCCACACATTTTTTACGCAGCACATTCGCTTCAAAATTTTCTTCATTCCAAATAGACAGTCTTTGCGTAGACAGGGGAAGAATCGTAGTTGAACATGCAGTGAGATAAACACGGCATATTTGCATACTGTCACGTTGCAACAATGTTGTCTGCTAGCGAGCGAAAGTCCGAGGGTTCACAAAAATGCATACCGTATCAGGTCTGATTTATCCGGACCTGACCCGAAAGTCCCTGATCGCGTCGGGTTGACCAGAATTTGTTATAAGCCGCCGGGAGTGCTGGTTCCGCTCGACCACGCAGTATGTTTCTATACCGAGGACGTTTTTTTTAAGTTTCATGACATAACCTTTCAGATCAGCCGCTGCAGATTGTGAGAATCAGCAATGGGTGAGGGTGGCTATTTTGGACATTAGCAGAGACCCTTAGATTTGAGGTTCTAGGCGTGTAATGGCGGACATTTGGTTGTGCGTGAGACCACTTTGGACCAGGCACAATGCGCCCTCATCAGAGTCGTGTCATCTTGTCCACATGCCAAAACGAGTATACGCACAGTCCTAGGGGCATTAAAAAATATGAGCTAACACACGATAGATAGGGTCGTCTTAGAGCGGGGCACTTGCTTGGTTAGTTCAGCCTGATTGTCTTGCTAGTAGAAGCTCGCCTGATCACGCGTCACGACCGCGTTGAGCCAGCTGCTGGACACGGCCTGTGACCAGCAGCTAATTCTCGTGCTCGAGCTCGTGACTCACGGCCGCTGGCCGTCTATATTGATAGGACAGGACGCGCACACCTCCGACCAATGTGCTTTAAAACCCCGCTTCACCTAGGGGCCATTGCACAACCGGAATGCACTTTAGTCGACAGAAATCACAATCAGCAATGGTGTAATAGGCTTGGATCCCTGCGGACCGCAGTTCTATTCCGGCTGACCGCAAGAGCGGAAAAGTAGTATCCATGGCTGGCCTTGCACATATGGACTTGGGTGACACACTCGGTTGAGAGCCAATGCCAGGGACATAAGCTGGTACTAGACATGAAGAAATTGATGCTAGAAGAACACTTATACTGGCGTAACCCTCGTGCCTGATAGGCCTTGGCGAGTGGGAGAGAGTAATCGATACTCTCCCCTGGCTGGGAGACCAACCTGTTGGGTTGATGTTTCAGCCTCAGGTAAGACTCGCCTTCTCTAGTCAGAGTTATGGCCCCGCCGACTTCGGTCGCCACATCCCTCCTGCCCCTACCAGGACTGGTTAAAAGGGCATTTGATAAAAACATGATGGAGAACTTCATGTTTGTCTCCCCTAAATATGTCTGGCAGTACAGTAGTGCACTTGCAGCACAGGGGGTACCCCTGCGATGATTGGGGTGCTCCAAGTGGGGACGCTGTGCCTCACAGCGTGTCTGTTTAGGGGAAATACAAACAGTAGGTACTGTAGAGGACAAGCCTGTGGGGAACTTGGGACCAGCCTATAAAAATTTAAAATTAGGCTCGTAGATCGAGACATCATCAAGAACATACAAAAGCCCTGGCGCTGTTGCTGTTTTATTGGGTCTTTATTCCTGTTTCCCTTCTTCCAAATAGGCTTATTTAGTTAAGCGCCCCTTTAGCACAACTCAGCTTAATGTCCTCGTCCACACGAGGAAACCCTGGCTGCACTGGAAGCCTTGCATCCTAGGATGGCTTAGAGGCCAACAATGCCCTCCCTAACTTGCCTCGTAGCTTTCGCTTGACTGAAATAAGCACCAGTAAGCTTGTAAAAGCAAAACCCCAATTCCATTCCTCGGCTCGTTTGCTCCCAAAATCAATCCCCGCCATCTTTGTGCTCGTCGTCGAAACCAAAGGGCCACGTTGGGGTTAGGCGATGCGAGCCAGTTTCAAGTAGGCAATGGCGAATATACTCGACCAACCAAGTGTATTGTAAAGTATCGATTTTCATGTCCACTCCCTCAAAATGGAAGACACTTCATTTTCGCATCATTTTCTCCGAGCTGAGCTGGAGGTAAGATTGGGCCATAAAGTGGTTGACGCCCTTTCCCAAATGTCAATGATAACTAAGATGCCTCATCAACTGACTTTATCCTTCTTTTACAAAATGCCATCACGTCAATTTTTCGTTAGAAGATAAATACGGCCATGCGCGCTTTTGATACGATCCCTATTTTCAGATTGACTTCTTTGGCCAGCCTGAGTGTGTTCATTGTGGGTAGCCGAAATGATAGGTTGCCCTGCACGTCATCGTGGGCGAGAGATAAAAAACCTAATCCTACTCACTCAATCGAGTAGTATGCACTAGTGGAGAGTAGTCGCTTCAACAGCAGCTTTTCACCGCGACTTCCGGCAGGCATCGTTTATTGCTAGAAAGGAATCTGATTGATGGCCTTCATCAGCGATCCTCTTTTCTCACGGGACAACCGTGCCACTAGAAAAGGAAAGAAAAGAGCAAGTGAAAATAAGAGCCAACGCCCCCACACACCCATGGTCGTCGATGCGTTGCTTTTTTTGTCCTTCGTTAAGCTAAGTTTTCAACATTTTCTCAACTCTCCCTTTCACCAAACAGGATCTTCAGTTTCTTTCTTCTTCGTCAAACACAAAAAAACAGCTCATTGGCACGTTCGTTCATCGAAAACGTAAAAAAACCAGTCATATACAAGTAGAGACGACCAAAACTTACGCGCACATTGTACGTTGAGAGGTGGAATCATTTGCATAAGAATGTGAATCCCTGTTGCGTCCACCCTTTGCACTATCATCCTCATCCATAAATGTACAACTGGTCCACAAAAAACCGAAACGCACGAGTTCGGAGAAGAATAAAAATGCATTGAAAATAGCATTCATAGGTGCACACTGAAAACAGGGCCAGCTGCTAAGCTATACATGAAAAAACACAAATATGACAAGGCAGCTTATAAAAATAAACTAGCCAATGAGCTTAGTTACGCCAAAAACATATTGGCAAGAAATTTGTTCGAAGCAATAAAATTTCAAACAAATGTACTCGTGTGCCCAGATAGGAATTATAAACCCAAACCGAATTTCGAAAAATATATTGTCAACAAAAAATAACTAGACAGTGCCTATTGACCACATAAACTGCACGATTACCTTATTGATAGAGCAAATATTGTTTCATGGCCGGTGGCAAGTTCAAATCGGCGATGCAATGCAAGCGATCTCGTCCAAGTTGCCTTCGAATGACCCGTCGGCAAACATCCATCAATGGCAAGGGCTCGGCTGAAAAAACAGTTTTTTTAATATTTCATGGAAATCCAGATTGCATTAAGTACGATTCGCAGCATTTTCAAGACCAAGGCAATGGATTGAGGAAAATTTGAAAAGTGATGAACGAGGATTCCACGAAAAGATGTCTCAAGAGGCCCCGATTAGACATACGAAAAAATGGCAAGCATCCTAATGAGTTTGCAGAAAATAGGAGCACATAAAGTGCAAGATGCGATAAATCTTGATATAGCTTGATTATCAGACAGCGATCATCGAAATGACATCTTTGGTCCCTCCAGACGTTTTTACAAAGCAAATCCGCCCCTTCTCATGCCAAATAAGACCCATTGAACTTCTTTCCTCCTTTAGATCCTCGCCTAAAAACATGAGTTTGTTTCCATCGACTGCAGTTCTTTCCTTCTGCGAAGAGTAAACCCCTTCTTCCTACATTTCTGCAAAACAAGATCCCCAAGAAATCTGCAAGAAAACACTCGAGCCAAGTCAAGCAGACAAAGTAATTAACTTACGATCCAGCCCGCCCAAATATCGCATCGTAATTTCGCAATGCCCCCATACTGCCGAAACTATGGGATACAATTTCTTGCCTTTTAATCCACGAAATGCCACACCCAAATATTGACCATCAGCTGCGAATGATAAGGTTCCTTCATCCATATCCAAAATGACCAAAAATGAATCTGGAACGACAAAATTATCAGCCAGCTCGGCCATTACAGCCGCCGCAGCTTGTTGTTGCTGATGATGTAGAAGATGTTGTGGTGAATTATTTGAAAAAGTACCACCGTCTCGTCGATGCGCGTGATGTTGAGGCGATTGCCTCCTCGATCCGTGACCAAGGCGATGTGGTTCGATCACGTATTCACCAGCAGCGGCAGCAGCGCTAATGGCGGCGGCCAGTACGGCTGGATAAGTGATGGGTGGTTGATTTTTTGAATCGTGATATAGTTTATTGCGACCGAGATCCCAGCCCCACGATTCGCTAGTCGATCCGATCAATGAGCAATAGCCAACGGCGTGTAAGGGAGCATGAGCCGTGGCTACACCAACAACAGCGTGCGTACCTCGTTGTCGAGTCGACCAAGTGATTTCCCACACGTGAAAGCCACGAGTATAGCCTATTTTACCTCGTATACAATCTGTACTTTGAGCAACTGGATGTCTATGAAATGTCAATTTATCGTCGTCTTTAACGAAAATGTTCAAACTTCGATCGTCAGGATTCCAACTGTAAGCTTCCTGAAGCAAACAAAAGCGATATGGGGGCATTGAGATAAGGCAAAATTTGTCAACGCAAACCACACCATGGCCTGATTGATGCACGTGAAGCAGATGGGCCACGACTGTGAGAAGCCGCCCGAGTGGAACTCTAGTGTTCAAATTAAAGTCACAGGATCTATAAGTCCTGGCATGGCCTGATTTTCCTAAAGGGCCTTCACAGAGGATGTTAGTTAACACTTACGAGGAATCATTCCCGACTGTCTCTCGCAAATCAAAACGAAACTTCCCGTGAAAGTAGTACACAGGCAGGGATGAATTTTGGTGCTGATAATTTTTCCCACTGGCCCCTGGTTGACTAGAAAATGACCACACGTTCGAGCACTCACTTCGACTACCCAAATTTTCTGCGCGCGTGATCGCGCAGGGTTGTCGAACTGGTAGAACGTTCGCCTGTGAATCGTGGCGCCCCGAGTTCAACCCCAGGCGGGACGTAATTATTGTAGCTTTTTCTCCTCCTACCGTGCTCGAACATGTGGTCATTTTCTGGTCAACTAGGGGCCACTGGGAAAAAAATCAGCAACAAATTTCATCCCTGCCTGTGTACTACTGTACTTTCACGCAAAGTTTTGTTTTGGTCTGCGAGAGACAATTGGGAATGTTCCCTCGTTAGTGGATGGATAAAGACACTTTATTGACATCGAGCTGCTAAGCAAAGATTGTATGAGCTAAAAATGAATATTCTCGTGGTTTCCACGTGAGTCTTTCGGTCGACTCGACGAGGTACGCACTCTCGTTGGAATGGCTCATACAACCTTGCGGTCGATACGACCGGCGAATTGTGGGGCTGGGATCTTGGTCAAAAACTGTATAATCATGATTAGAAGATGTAGGTCACTCCGTTAGAAGGGAGGCCAACTAGGAAAATCGGTACTTGCTCGTGAAAAATCAGGACTATTCAAATCCCATGCATGGGTCTGTTAATTAAAGATGCAAGTGTGGAACCTAAAGTTTTTAATTGGGTGACTTCCCCACTATCGATATATAGTGCAAAATGTTGCGACCTGTAGCTGCTCTGGGGATCCACCGCCTGCTGTGCGTACTCGCCTTTTTGCTTCTTATCGTCCAAACTAATGCCCCTCCTAGCTAGCTCAGCCAGAGATACGGACATGGCACGTCTGTCACCGACATACCTGAACTTCTTTCGGCAAAGGTGGCAATGTAAGAATAACATCTAATCGGCTTGGTCGGACAAAATCTTGGTAGAAATCTAACCAGCCACTAATGCCTTGCATATTTGTACCGGATGTGCCAGCTCCGAAATCATTACCATTCGCTGCCGCCGCTGCAGCTGCCAAAGCGCGTCGATATTGCTCGGGTAGAACTAATTGATTAGAACTACCATCTCGACTACCCGTTCGATGAATTCCACCAGATACTTTTTGTCCCATCGTTATCGTTTCTTCCCAGCAGCCAGACACAAGCCTCGAATATGTTCCGATAGCCGCAGAAACGCTCGGCCAACCGAGACTAATTGACGCGCAAAACTAAAGCTAGCAAAATGGAGCTCTCGATGTTCTTCACTAGGCGGTTATCAAAAAATACACAAGAGTAAACATAATACGATGGCCTTGGGGTAACAAAACCAAACCGTTGTGGCAAGTATCAATCGAGATGGCAACGGCAAATCATGCCAACCAATCCACGGCAAGATGACGGCTTTTTTTTAACAATAAAGAAGAAAAGCCACGTCAACGCACACCAATCGAAAAAGATCAATGCAATAGAACGAACCACCGACCAGCGGCTGCCATTCCGAAACGTGACGTAAAATATATGAAAGGCTTCAGTTTAGTTCCAGCGGAGCAGACAAGCGGACCGCGTGCTCGCGGGCAGCGGTTCTCTGCGCAACAGAGTCACCACGCGTTATTGGACGGGGCGTGGTGTACTCTGTAGAAGATTGCCACCCTGAGATCGAACCCTGGCGTAGCAGACAACGATTCTGAAGTGAAATAGGTAGCTGCTGCTGTGCGCGGGAATTTGAAGAAGGAAGAAATGAAAGCGATTGAAAAACCGCTTCACCATGTCTGACTGAAAATGCTCCTGGTTTAAAAAAATTGTCAAGATGCAATGTCTTAAAGCAATTATTCCCGACAGTTTTTTCAATGGCGATTACAAAATTTAGGACTATAGCATTCACACCACGCCACACTCAGTTTCACAATGTCACAACTTATATCTAAAGGTGAAAAAACTGAGCTAATAAAATAAATCTGTCAATCAACATGAGATTTTCCATCAAGTCACCAACTGACTATGGTTCATTTTTCAGTGACGAAATACAGTAGGTACGTAGTGACCCGGCAGGCACCCTAAAAACAATAAAAACCGTCAGCACACAATTTTCATGCTTTCTAAAAATATTTGAATCCCGAAGGTATTGCATGTGCTCTGCTTCAAATGTGTTTAATTCTGTTCATTCAGAATTTCTATAGGCCTACTTTCCTCAAATTTAGCAACTTTGAAGTTCCTACTTTATTATTGATATAGATCTGCAGATATGCTTACTTATAGGTAGTCACCGAATATAGAAGCAGCAACAATTTCCACAACACCCGTCGGAAGTTGACAAAAACGTTTCTGCAATCATACACTTAAAATTTGTTGTGCACTAACAGAAGCAAACAGCCTGAACTACTCAAAAAGGCAAAACAGAACGAGCACGTTACAGAAACATACGAAGATCCTCACCTGTTTTCAGCTTTTTTCCTTATTCCGCTTAATCTTAGAAACTTGGGCATAATATTTCAACGACTTTCTTCTTAGCACCAGCATTTTCCTAGAAAAAGGAAAATAAAACAAACCTAAAATAAACTAAAAACCTACAAAAAATGCTGCCCAAAACACATGAAAAGATAATTTACTAAAATCATAATTGAACTCACTCGAAATCCATGTATTTTTACGCGTATACCTGTATACAGTATACACATACCTGTGTATTTCGAAGCCGTACACTCATTTGAACGAAGAGCGACCCCGGGAGCCGATCTCTACAGGGTTTTTAGACCCTCACACGTTATGAAGATCGCACCTGCTGTAGATGCGAGGGTGGCAATCTTCTCCATGCCACCCCAGCGGAGCGTCGCGGGGTAGCACGGTACACATGCAAGGCAGCGGAGCACGGCCGGAAAAACATGCAATTTTGAAGTAACACGCTAAACGCGCGGGAAATTTGAGTTTGTACTTTTTAAACATTCGGACTTGAGAAAATTTCACGGGTCTCTAAAGGACTTTTTATTTTGGTAATTAATTCAGAAGGAGGTGAGGAGTGAGGGGAACTACAGGTAGCACTCCACACATATTCAAACGTGGATAAGTGCCCACTGGATTGGGCGGCATGCCATTGACTTAGCAAGTCTTTCGAGTTCAACCATAAGTGAGCGTCAATACACTAAAATATTGGCGCAAGTCAGCGCGGCTTGACTGAGCGACAATGCACTGATCATGTGAAAAAGTTACTGTAGGATACAGAGAAATTCGAATTCGATGTGCAAAGCACAAAAATATGCAGAATCCAGATCAGCACGAATAAGGGCGTTTTTGTAGATGTTCATCTTAGCGTCTATCATGCAGTGTGTGGATATCCATTCTTGGCCACGATATGCTTGATCTTGTTGAACCGATATGCAGGAGGTTGAAGTCAGAATACTGCTGATAGGCACGGTAAAAAAGAAACTGCAACAGACCCCTCTTGTATCTGATTGCCATATGGGTTTCAGACTGGTCACCGTGAAAGTTGGTTTCCGGAAAGTTAGTGCTGAAGCCCTGGTCACCCAAAAATGAAATGGAGGATTTTGGGATTAGCCAGGCATGTAACGTTATTGTGAAATGATTATGAATTTGATATGGAAAAATCAAGCGATGACAAAATTTGAATTAGTTCTTCAGGAAAACCAAGGTTTGCAGAGGTAACTCGATTCAGGGCTATGCATGGGTCTTATATGTGCTGTATATCTGTAGGTCTTATTCTCACTATACAGTTGTTATGATATGGCAAAAATGTGGGTAGTCATAAATATGACTTCGATATCCATATGATAATAAAATATAGAGATGGATAAAAATATCCATCCATACCTTTGAAGACATATCGATAAATATCGATTTTAGATATCGATATGGGGTGATTTAAGTTTACCCTGGTAATCCAACTGCAGGTGACTCCCAGAAATCAGTTATCTGACTCAGGTACTGTAGAACAAATAAAAAGCAGTGATACTGACAATAACGACAATTTAAAGGGCCTGAATAAAACCGCATTCTTGTTGTACGAAATAAAAAGAGCACGTGACGACCTGATCAGTGAGCCAAATATGGGCATTCAAAGGCGTAAGAGTCAAATGCAACATGGAAAACATGACCTGATCAAGAAGCGAACGTTTGAAACAAGAGCATAAACAATTTTTGAAAATAGTTGAAGTAGTGCTGGTAGAATTTCACAACTATTATCAACAAGAGAGAACAGTTACGATGTTAAATTTGATTAAGAAACATTTTTAGCTGAAAGAATTTTCAGCAATTTTGGCTGAAATGCTGTATGCCCAAAAGGTTATTAGAGAAAAGCTGCATAGACTGTATGCAGAGAAAAGATAAAACAAGCTAGTTTGTGTGCAGGAACCATTACCAGATAATTTAGATGAGACTTGTCTAATTGTGTCGTAGGACATCCTTCCTAGTAAAGTCCTACCATCCAACGTGCATCAAAGCGGCATTTCCGTCCTAAACTTAGGAAATACTGTACATAATAGTGAGAGTGACTTGGGTGCTGCAAATGGTCAAGGTTGCTGCTTCGGTGCATGATATCTGTGTATATGAGTATGGACTTGAGAGTCACGCTACCTTATTCTCACTTGGCCCCCTAGTGGAAGCTCAGTAAGAATCGTTCAACTTCTCTGTTATCTTGTATCAAAGTTTCCCAAATGAATGCTCTGATTCTATCTTCCAGGCAAATTTCCAGTCGTCGGTACGGGGCCATCCATAAAGGTCGACCGCACAAAATCTCGATTTTTTGACCCCCCTCCCCCTGACCGCATGCCGACCACTTATCGCGAGCCCCCCTTAAAAATGGTCGACCACTTCAGCCAGATCCCCCCCTTGCAAACGCAGTTTTGTGAAATGTTTCGTCTTATGCTTTCTTGAGCTCGACAAGATGCCATCTCCTTCGAAAACAAATCGTTTTTGTTTTATGGAGCGAATTTCGATTTTGCAAAAGCCTCCACAAACTTTTCCCTATATTTCTTAAAAGTTTTGCGGGTTGGGCCGCGCCGGCTCAGTTCTCTACGGGACTTCTAATCATATTAGCTGGCAAGCAGTCATGATATGATAAGCGTGGCTGTGAGACATAGGTTGGGATTCCCATCCTGCTCCTGACATTGAGGCATCGGGATTCTGCTAATAATTATGATATGCATAAGCATGGCAGGTACACTCTGATCCATCATATCTGCCATGAAGCAGTAGCGACGAAGAGGCAACAGCAACATCGGCTCAAATCGACAATGATAGCAACACTGATTTTACTTAGCCTAGGCTGACCTTGCAGGACGCGTATCGAAACTGCGAATGTACCGTATTTCCTCGAAATCCTCCCGCCTCTGGTTATTCTCCCCTGTCTAGACCCCGATTCAACTTTATTCTCCCCCCCCCCCCCCCCCCGGAAATCCTATCCCCCCTTCGGTTATTCTCCCCCGTCTGGGACCCATTTGAAAAAAATTTCTCCCGCGGGGAGAATTTTGAGGAAATACGGTACTCATCAATTTCAGCTTATTTATAATGACTGAAACTCGACCTGATAAAAAACCTGGATGACTAAAGTGTGCTTTAGTCTGGAAAATAGACTCATCTCCTTCGTGCGTGCAAACTGTTCGACCTCAAACAAAAAATCCCGATCCCGATCGGGCTTGCCCTGATTTTGATCCTGGAAAAAGGTGATCCCGACCTATCCCTAGAGGTGACCAGCTCTCATGGCAGGCTCCCTGTGTCTTCACTGGGAGCACCTCAACACGAGGGCATACTGGGTG